>JAHLJT010005529.1:25448-44767 GCA_031308135.1 Acheta domesticus
TATCATTTAAGAAGGAAACTTGATAATGAGATGTTCTTGGAACATCTCTCTATAATGCTGAACTCTAATTCTTCTTTAAAAACAACATTTGAGGAAATTCTTCACTCTTCCTTGAGAATTAGCTTTTCGCTTTCCTTGATAGCCATAAAAAAATAATAGAAAAGGCTTTTAGTCTTGAGAAAGCAAAGCAAAGTAATGCAAAAATACCGGATCGGGCAAGAACAACCTTTCAGTACTAAATACCATTTTTTATCATTAGAAATCATTCAGTAAGCTTAGACTTCACTTCGGTAATGTTGCTCAAACGATGTTTGCATATTGAATATCTTAACGAACCGACACCTTGAGTTTAATATCAAATGTGTACTATTTACAGTATGAGTTTGCAGCTGGACGTTGATGTGCATACTTGCAGATACCGCCAATATTTAAATGTGCGTTTGGACTGCGATCGTTGGCAGTTGTCGAGTGACCTGCGCTATTCTTTCTATAATTTTAAAATTAATTTTTTTGTTAAATTAATTCACGTAGTATTGTAGGCTAGCGCGTTTTGATTTTTGTTTTTCATATATTTCAAGCTATTTTAGTTGAGCTAATTTAAAAGTTTGTTCTTTGTGTTGTGCCATAGCACAAGTTTTCCCCTACTACCTCCGCGTACCCGTTCGAGAACTCTCGCATAATAGACCCACACTCATACCTATCCTTCTATTTCCATTCTAAGAGGGAAAGTAGTTAACGAAACGTGTTTATTTGTTTAAAAATGTAAAAAGGTAACTTACTGTGTACTAATACAATAACAAATAAAAACAATGCAATTGATGTTTAAAAGAAATTTTCAATAAATATTAATTTATCCATGGAGAATTTTCTTGGAACAATTCACAACACTTCTTAAAGACATTTGAAGTAATATTCTTCAATATTCTTTGTCAGTTTTTAGCTTTTCGTGATAGTCATAACAAATATTAGCTTTTTACTTTCCCGTATACGAACGTATATACGGAGTAATTAATATACGTAGTATAGTGAAAGTTATGTAATGCTGCACGAAAACCGGCGAATTTTCGGCGGAAAAAGATTCATTGCCTACAGCGCTGATAACGAAAAAGTGGATAAAACCAGTTGCTAAATTAAGAAAAAAAATCCCCTAACACGTGGTGTAGCCAGAATCCCTGTTTTGTAAGCCCTTGATACCGAAAAACCAATTGAAAGGAAAACGTCCGTCTGTCCTTCCGTCTGTCCGTCCGTCTGTCCGTCCGTCTGTGAATACTACTAGAGCCTAAACCATGGGTACGATTTCTTACCCGGTGGATCTGGTTTGAGTGGAAGCTTTAAAATTTTGAAAAAGATTCTGTTGAATTTGGGGGTACTTTATATGAAGCCCCCGGTCATTTTCAACATTTTCTCAAAAACTGCTCCAAATTTTTTCTTTAAATTTCTTGTTAGAATAGAGTAAAATAAACCGGTTGTACGAAGTAGGAATAGTGCTTATTCATATAATAAATACGTGATAAACTATTCCACTGTTTTTGTGAAGATATTCAGTAGATAACATGAAATAACCTCATAGTAGATGCAGACATGTGACGCGTGTACTATGTAGCAATCGAATTCTCGGATAGCGATGATGAATTCTTGTTCGGAGTGTATTTGTCGTCGCGAAAATGATCCAAGTTTCGACACAGGCAAGATTTATTAAACAAATACGGTGATGATTAGTTTTAAATTATTTTCAATCCAAATCCTTGTGCGAAGGGTTTTGGATCTTGTGAAGGATGATATGAATAGTCAGAAATATATGTAAATAATCATTTTATATTTGTACAGATTATATATACCAGTGATCTTTTTTGAGTAGCTGCCTAGTGCCAGAGAAAAGATGGACTTTTTCTAGAGTAATTGGGTGAATTTTTTGCCTTAATTCCACTTGGAATTGTTGCAGGAATGAAAAAATAACATTTTTCCATGAAATGATGTTTGATAAAAAATATTTATTTTAACCGTGTTATACTTTATCAGTATATTTTTCAAATAAAGCAAGCTGTTGGATGCCAATTGAGATGATTCTTTTTCTTTCTCATGAAGTATTCCTCAATAATTTTTGTCATTGTTGATTCACAACTATGAAGTAGAAATGGGAAATATAGATCAGAGAAATTGGTCGGAGTGAATTAAGACATTAAAGCAGTTTGCCGACGTTTCGGAATGTTTTTATTCCATCCTTAGAACAGGTGGTACAACATACATTTACAATTGGCAATTACATTATAATAGCATAGTACTGTACGTAATGATCACAAACTGTACTGTCCTTACTACAAGATATACAATACGGTTACGACAATAGAGGGAAGACCTCCTAAAACAACTCCACATGGATTGGCTACAATGCGAGGGTCCGTTCCGCCCCGTCTCTGGATTCGAAATGGGCAGAAACGGTCAGAAATGTGCAAAACTGGAGAAGTAAATATTAAATATTCCCACAAAACACTACCGAATGCAATACCAAATTTCTCTTTCACAGGATAAACAGGAGATAGTTGTCTGCGGAATAAATATGTCGTAGAACAGAGGAGGAGTCGTTTATTCACGGAATAAGCAATTCTTTAGATAGCTATTCCTAGAGATATATCTACATGATTCAACCGGCCCTAAATGATAAAGAGTATCCGGACAGGTGGTTGAAAATGACTTACCAGTTCGTGTCACCCTCCGACGGTAATGCTGAATTCAATAGGGTGTTGGCACACCCTTAGAATTGATTCCACTCTGCTTCTCCTCTCGCATACTTTCAGGAGAGGTATCGATGTAGGTCGGTGATGCCGGACCCGAAGTTCGCGTTCCAAAAAATCCCAAAGGTGTTCGAAGGGATTCAAGTCAGGATTCTGCGCAGGCCAGGCCATTACAGTGATGCTATTTTCGTGTAACCACTCCTCCACAGGCCTTGCAGTACGAGCAGGTGCTCGATCGTGTTGAAAGATGTAATCGCCATCCCCAAATTGCTCTTCAACGGTGGGAAGCAAGGTGTTTAAAACATCAATGTAGGCCTGTGCCGTGGAAAAAACAAGGAGTGCAAGCCCCCTCCATGAAAAACATGACCATACCATAAAACCACCGCCTCAGATTTTCACTGTTGACACTACACACGCTCGCAGATGACGTTCACCGGGCATGCGCATCCTGCCATCGGATGGCCACATTGTGTACCGTGATTCGCCAGTCCACACCACGTTTTTCCACTGTTCAATCGTCCAATGTTTACGCTCTTTACACCAAGCGAGGCATCGTTTGGCATTTACCTGCGTGATGTGTGGCTTATGAGCAGCCACTCGACCATCATAAAATCCTGGTTTTCACACCTCCCGCCTGTCGTGATATTAGCGGCGATGTGTTGACATTATTATATTTACGAGTACATGGACATTAAATAATGTCATATAAACTCAACTGTTTTCCGTGAAAACTTGCTGAAAATTTCGCATTTTCAGAAACGCTGAAACTCCATTTTCTCATAAATGGCTCCAAATTTTTTCTTCAAACTTTTCGAACGGATAGTGCTAATTGCACTCTTTAATATCACGTAAAGTTCATTTGGGGTATTTTTTATTTTTGCAAAAATTACACAAATGTAATTTTTTTTAAAGATCTCTCACTCCGCTAATATGCACATTTCCAGCAATTTGTAAACATTATTGTATTTGTGCTTGTAAGTGCTTCAAATGACTTCAAATGAAGTTTTTCGAAAACTCCATCCAGTAGCGCTTAAACGCAATTTTCATAAAACGGCTTCAATTTTTTTAAAAAGAAAATTGCCATTTAGGACAAGGTTTTAATGTTCTTTAATATTCTTAAAATAATATTTCCGTTCTATTAGGAAACCGAAAAATTTAGAAAATGTCATACAATGTACTTGGGCGGCGATAGATGGTAACTGGCACGAGTATGTGCCAATTCCGAATATCTAGCCGAGAATCAAGGAAATAGAAAACTGACACGGGAAAGTCTGTGCCATTCTGTAATTCCACTAGTTTAGCGATATAAATTAACGAGCGTAGGCGGGTTGCATTTGCATGAATATTTAGTTTTTACTTTCCTGTATACATACGTATATACAGAGTAATGTCCGAAGTATAGGGTGAGTTATGTAATGCTGCGCGAAAAAAATGGCAAATTGTCGAGAGGAAAAAATTCGTAGCCGAGCCGGTGGTAACGAAAAAGTGGATAAATCCAGTTGCTAAATTAAGGGGGGGGAATCCCCTATCACGTGGTGTAGCCAGAATCCCTGTTTTGTGGGTCCTTGATGCCGAAAAACCAATTGAAAGCCGTCCGTCCGTCCCTCCGTCTGCCTGTCCGTCCGTCTGTCTTTGTCCGATGTATACGAACAACACTGGCGCCTAAACTATATGTACGATTTTTTCCAAATTGAAGAAACACCTGTCCATTTGACCTGAGCTCTGCGATTTTGAAAAACATTCATTAATTTTTGGGGGTACTGTACATGAAGCTTCCCGGACACTTACGATATTTTCTCGAAAACGGCTCCAAATTTTTTCTTTAAATTTCTTGTGAAAATAGAGTAAAATACACTTATTAAGGTGGCATATGTCCGATTTTAACAGTTTACTCTAAATTTTCGAAAATTGCAAAAGTTTAATTTTATTCGGCAACTTCCTCCAACTACAAAATTTGCAGAAAGAGATTTTTCCTTCAAATAAAATTTGTTCTGCAAAGTGAGTTCTTTCTTTAAGGTCATGTACATTTTTTTGAACATTTTAGTTGTTTTCGCGCAATATTACTGCAATATGTGCAATTTAAAAAAAGAGGACTGTCTTAACAAAACAACAGTGCAACAAAAACAGGATTGTCTTAAAACGGCGCTAAATTTTCTCTTTAAATTTTGGTAGGGATAGTGCCTAATGTACTCTACGAGATAACACAAACGTCATGTTGCTCTTTTTTCTTTTTTCTTTCAAAATTACAAAAATGTAATTTTTTGACTTGTTTCTCAGGTCGTTAATATTTACATTGGCGGCAATTTGTGCACATTATTATATTTTTGAGTGCATGTTCTTTAAATAATGTCATGTTAAGTTTGTCGAAAACCCAACCGTTGTTTATGAAAATCAGCTCAAAATTCCTCGTTTTTAGAAACGCTTCGGCGCCATTTTCACATAAATGGTTCCAATTTTTTGTTTCAAACTTTTCGAACGGGTAATACTTATTGCACTCTTGATTATAACGTAAAGTACATATTTTTTTGTTTTTACAAAAATTACACAAATGTAGTTTTTTGAACGATCTCACACGTTAATATGCACGAATCCCATTTGTATACACTATTGTATTTGTTAGTTAAGGTGATTTAAATGACTTCAAATGAAGTTTTTCGAAAACAGAAAAGGTTTTTGTGAAAAAGCTCGCATTTACAGCAGCGCTTCAATCTCATTCTTTTAAAAACGGCTTAAAATTTTTGAAAGAAAATTGCCATCTAGGACGATGTTTCTTTGTTCTTAAATATTCTTAAAATAATATTTCCGTTCTACTATTAAGAAACCGAAAAATTAAGAGAATGGTAAAAAAGTAATTTGGGCGGCGATAGATGGCAGTTGGCAAGAGTATGTGTCAAGTCCGAATTGGTAGCCGAGACTAAAGGAAATAGAAATCTATGACGGGAATGTCTTAACCATTCTGTTGCACCACTAGTTTTACTCTCTGCGGAAGTTTAATTCTGGAAGTTGTTTTCTACGTATAAAGCCTCTTTCGCGTCCTTCTGACAAGATAGCCAAATTTCCACAGTACTCAGCGATTTGTCGATACTTATGAATCGCCGGGTCTGACGGTTTTGTAGTTACATCATTATACTGGTTCTCAGGGTATTTAATTTAGGGTTTTCTGTACCTGCTATCCTTCATGACACTTCAAGCACTTCCCCTATTCTCACACGAAGCACCCTGAGCATGATTGCTGAAGACAGCGTCCAGGAAGAAAGGCAAGATCTATCCGAACATGAAATTATGATTGCGAAAACCGAGCATCAAGTGTATTGACCAGTGGCTGCCGACTCGATGCTCTGTGACCTCACAGAAATCTTCTCTCTTGCTCCGAACCAACCGACCGAGCAGAGGTAGAGGCCGTCGCGGCGGCAAGCGCACAGTGTTTCAATGACGGTACTGCAGTTCTTTCGAACACACTAAACACTTCGCCATTGTTCCAGTGTCTACAAAAGGATACCTTTCTTCCCTAAGAGAAAGAAATTTGACGGGTGTAGATGGTTTCCCTCTCATGTTGCCTGAAACACCGGCAAAGGCCCACTGCTAAGGTTTTGATACCGTCTGCCCCTCCTTCCTCCTCCATTCGCTCGCACCGCTTCTCTCAGTGCTTTATCTCGAAGGGGAAACAGTGCTCCGACGTCATTCCGTGACCAGTTAGCAATCACTGGTGTATACAATAATTCACTCTTCAGTGTCGGCGAAAAGCTGATTTATGCGATTTCTCGCGTTGCTGTTTATGCATGACGGTATTCTTTTCCAGTTTTGGCAAGTTTATTATCGTTGTTTCTTATAGACCTTTTATTGCTTTCGCATGTACTTTTTACTTTCTCGCCTTTTTTATCTTTATCATTTTTTAAAATTTTGATTGTGAAAGACATTATCACCGTCCCCTGAAATTGTTTGATGTCACCAACAAATTCTGGTGTGTCTGAGGTCATCATTAAGGAGTTTTGTGTGTGTATGATACGTTGCTTTTGACACCTAACTGCGTTTGGAAAGAGAGATGCATAGTTAACTCCTTCGTAGAGAGAGTGTTTTCGGTGACAAGGGAAAGGAGTGCTCTTCCTTGCTTTGTTGTGGTGATGCTGATGTGATAGTCTATATTTTTTCTGTCTTAAAGAAGCTATTTTTAGCACTCATAATTACCACACTCTTGGAAGCTTATGGTAAAGTACTTATTTACTGAAGCAACCGCAGTGTAGTGCATCCATGAACCAGCCTTTCAGTCGTGATGTTGTCCAGTAATCGTAGTTGCGAGCTTTGTTTGGGCGAAGTCGTTGCCCGATAAGACTGTTTATGGCCCCGGCCCGGTGGCCGAAGATAACTTCCGCACCAGGCTTCCTTCCGAGGCCGCTCGGGTTACTATGCCACTGTCACGGCCGGGCACGCGTCCGCATAAACAGTGCAAGCACCTCGCGAGTCCGCGGGGAATCCCGGGCACGGCGTTTCCAGCCCGTCTACTACGCGAGCTTACTACGCGGGAAACCCCAACGCCGGCCTCCATTCACTTGAGCCGCGTCCCCGCCCCCGCCCCCGCCTCCGTCCCGTCATCGCCTTCACCACCACCGTCGCCACTGCCCTTGTCTCCACGCCACTGCCGTCGCCGCTTTCGTGGCCCCCGCCGCCGCAACCAACGGGATGGCCTGCCACCCCGCCCCCTCCCTTTACATCGCTTTCCACGCGATCCTCGCAAAAACCAGTCTTCCGAGAGGCGAGAGAGATCTCCTTCCCTCGTCCCAGCCACGCGACACGGACGCGTTCGATGTCCGAGAACAGTTAATTGGAGCGGGGTCCACTTCGCGGCATCCCAGTCAGCTGCGGACGGGGGCGTTGGTATTCTTGTTGCCCTTGGGTCGCGTGTGGGTTCGAACTCGGGGACTTCCAAGTTATTTTAATGCTTGCCGTATGTTAACACGTGTCAACACCTGTTTTAAAGTCTATTAGATATTGGATGATTGGTTGCATTATGAATCAAGTGATGTTTGAGTGTCAGGAAGGTGCCTGCCATGAAATTACTCGATTATGTAACTGTGAAGAATAAGAAGTTTCGGGTGAGTAGCGGCTTGAGTGAAAACTGAAGAGTCGTGATAAGAAGTAAGTCTGTTTAGGGAAGGAGATGTCTATCGAAGAAATATATGAAACATACGAAAATACACTTCAATAATCCTATTTGTGTACTGCAAAACGCGCTAAGTTCACACAATGTGTGAGAAACTATTTTGTCAAGAAGATTACAGTTAGTGCAGAAAGTGAGCATATGTATACAACGTTAAAACCTAAATGTCGGTTAGTACGAAAAACGGAATGTAATAAATATGCTCCGCGTAAAATACTAATGAATATTAAATTTGCATGTATAATATATAAAAGAAAAATACAAATGGCAAGTGTAATATCTAAAAATAAAACAAAATATGACAGAAGGCATGCAGACTAGGCGCAGAAAATCATCACACAGTCGAAGACATGACGTGAAATGATTCTGAATTCGCATTTACAAACGTATGGTCCATGAAACTCTGTGTAGTACTGATAATGAGCAATGCGTGATTAATCCTCAGTAGAAAGTCTGATTAGTATGAATGTCTTAAGGGTGGATTGTGTGCTTGTAATCGATGGTGTGATAGTAAATACAAAAGATAAATATTCACATATTAAAGGAAAAGTCCTTCGTTAATACTCTGGAAATAGATCTTCGAAATAACTGTGTTTCAATATGACAGTGACCCGAAACGCAAGGCTCTCTATTTTCGATTGTGGCTCCCTCTGCAATCAATATGAAAAACAAATTCGTACAATTCCTCAGTACCTTGTCATGAAGCCTAAAGAACAAATGTGGTCTGTTCTTGGAGTAAATAAGGTGTCTAATAAACAAAGTTTTATACTTGCTCTCTTAAGAGAATGAAGTTTAATTGACCACGCGACTGACAGAGTTAATGAAATCTGTGTCGCGAAGACTGGCGCCAATCTTCAAAGCAATTGTAAAAGCTACACCAGTGGTGCCAAGGTCTTTTACCGGTGGCAGTGGAACGCGTCGTGGCATCGTGGCATGCCACGAGCTTCTCTCGCAACTAGGGTTGGCCAATGCAACTATTAGTAACCTCGCCGTTTTGCAATGGGGATGGCGTTGTTTCTGGTGGCGGGTAATGACCCACGTGGAGGGGCGAGTTCGTCGAGGCGCTCGTGCCACGGACTCCCCCGATGCTCGTGGCATCGATCTTGACAACACTGAGCTACATGGTATTAAATGACCTGATATTTTTGTTAAACGTTGGTGTCTATAACTTTTTCTCCGTTCAAAATCACTGTATTTGAAACTTTGAAATACATGGGGAAATAAAAAGTGTGTTTTGTGTGCCCTGAATTATCTTCATATCTATGTAACATCTTGCTCATAGTTTATAGATTTTTGTCAACTTTTCTGAGTTGTACGATCACTTTCTGCACTAACTGTACTTAACTTTTCTCAGGGTGAAAAAAAAATTAACTATTACTCAAAGAGGATCTTAATTTATAGTCGGAAGAGTTGTGGTTTTAGGGAAACGACAACCCACTTAACCATTTACTTCGTTGGTATTTGAAGAATTTCATCGAATAGCGAAAAATGTCCGCAAAGCCCAGTAAACATTTTGTGATGAGCCAAGAGAAGAAAGATCATTTGGACCTTTGTAGTCGTTCGTTTGCGTCATTCGCTTTTCCAGATACCATCCTTCCAGGAAGCGCAAAGGGGAAAACAAAAGGGCGCCGAGTCAGTAAAACAGAATTGTCTTAACCAAGCTGTCTCAGCTCCCGCACCGGGAGAGATGGCTCAGTGCATCAACTGATGTCACTGCATTCCCTCTGACCGCGAGGTCCTAGGTTCGAGTCCCGACGGTGGCAGGATTTTCGACACTGGCTTTTCAGCTAGATCGACTTCAGTCGCTGTCGCTGAGGAGAATTCTGGCGGCCGCCTGCTCTGATCGGTAGTTTTCCGTGGTTTCTCCGATCAACACCAGACGAATGACGGAACAGTGCCCTAACAAACGGGCCACCGACCGCGCGCGATCTTTCCTTCCTTGTCCTATCCTCACCCCTTACACACATATTAGAGTCGATGGTGCTGTGTGTTTGTAATGTTGCTTTTACTTTCCTGTATACTATATGTACGTACGTACGTATAGTATAAGGGAAGTTATGTAATGCTGCGCGAAAAAACGGCGGATTAAACTTATTACAGGACCCTGGTATCGAAAATGTGGATCAATCCAGTTGCTAAATTAAGAAAAAATCTCCTAATACATAGTGCAGCCAGAATCCCTATTTTGTGGGTCCTTGATACCGAAAAAACCAATTGAATGCAAAACGTCTGTCCGTCCGTCCGTCTGTCTGTGAATGCTAAAGACTAAACCGTTCAGCCGATTATCTCCAAAATTGATACTCCCCAATTGATCTGAATGATCTCGCGGCCCCTTGAATTTGAAACCGATGTTTTAATTTTCGAGGGTACTTGATATGAAGCCTCTGGGACGTTTTCAAAATTTTCAAAAACTGGCGCCAACAATTTTAACTAAATTTTGTTGTTAGATAGTCTGAAGGTCATTTAAGAGAATGGCGTAGGTCTCATGTCAGTTGAAAATTCTGAATTTTTGAAAGTTGCAGAAGTTTGAATTTTTGTCGGCGTCTTCCGCCACTATAAAATTACAGATAGAGGTTTTACCTCCAAATAAAATTTCGTCTCCAAGTGAGTTCTTTCGTTGCATTGTACATTTATTTGAAAATTTTAGTAGTTTTTGCACAATATTGCGTGCAATATTGTGCAATTTTAAAAAATTACAAAAACAAGATTTTCTCAAAAACTGCTCAAACCTTTTTTCTTTAACCTTTTGATAGGGATAGTACTAAATGTTGTGACGTCGTCATGAGATGAGGAAGAACACAGACACGGAGTTTACTGTACATATTTATTTACAATAGTTTATTACACTATGTACTCTCCTAAGGAACGCTGCTCTCCACAGCACTCCGACTCCTGAGACGAGCCGCCTCAGTATTTACCAAGAGAACCCCAGCTCGCTACACTAGCGCCGCCCCTGGTCTCTTGTCCCGTGGCGAAAAGCCACGCCTCGCAAGACGCTGCTCGCGATCTCCTCCGCACATCGCTACGGTCAAACTCGACTGCCCAGGAAGCTTATTCCACCCGCCTCCCTTGCGAGGCATCACGTGACCGACCTCCCACGCACAAAGCGTAATTTCCGCTCGAGATTTGGGCTGGCTGCAGATGGAGCCTGGCGTCCACCTGCGAACGATTTCTGTCGTCACACATCACTAGTGCGAACGGACAGCCGCCTTCTCAGACACGCCCCCAGCGGAGAGACCTTCGAGAGACCCCGGGGGTCCGTCCGGTCGGGCGCGGCACGAGAGGACCAGCCCCTCCCCCTTGCACGACTTGTGCGTTCGGCCGCGCCCAGTGCTATGACGCTACAATGTACTCTATGAGATGACATAAACGTCATATTGCTCTATTCTTTTGTTTTTTCAAAAATTACAAAAATGATTTTTTTTCGACTTGTTTTGAAAGGTTTCTCAAATCTTTAATATGCACATTATCAGCAATTTGTAACCATTATTATATTTGTGAATGTAAGTGCTTCAAATGAAGTTTTTTGAAAACTCAAATATTTTCTGTGAAAAAGAGCTTCAATTTTTCGCATTTTCAATAGCGTTTAAACACCATTTTCTTAAAAACGACTACAATTTTTTAAATTGTCATTTAGATCGGTGTTTTTGTGTTCTTTAATATTCTAAAATTAATATTTCCGTTCTACCATTAGGAAACAGAAAAATTAGGAAAATGTGAAAAAAATGTACTTTGGATGGCAGCTGGTTTTCTCACTATTTATCAAAACTACAACCTCAAATAAGGTCATGCTTAATTTTTTGAAAATACGAGTAGTCTTTGTATAATTTCGTGACAAACATAAAAGCGCCTTGCAAATTCACTGCGCTTCAGACAGCCGGATGCGCCGTAAATTAGAATGTGCAATTTTATATATATTTCTTTGTTCGTTTATACATTCGAACTTTTCTTATACATTTACACAATAATCTTTAAAAAATATTTATTTTGAAATAATTGAAATAAAAATTTCTAGCTCTTTAAGGGAGTATCGACAATGCAGGGAACTCAACAATTGAATTCCGTTCCACTGTCGCGAATTTCCGTGAATTACGTGTCATTGTTGTGACTTGATAGAGCTGTTTGGTATCTGACTTCTTTTTCCAATACAAGTTTACAAAACTTTTGTATTATATTTTATGTAGTTGTGGATTTTACATAGTTTTGACAACACTGCGATGGAAACAGTGAGTTGTTCACACAGGTATATAGGTGTGTTCACTCCCAGTCGAAAACTGAGGCTAGTTCTCACAGTTCTCGCATATAAGTGCTGCAGTCTTTGGGTCTCATTTGGGCAAGGTCGTGATTGGTCGTGTAATGTGTAACAGCCACAGTTTAAGGTGTCATCTTAAGATGTATATCTTGCACCGCGACCCAAACTGATTGTGCGCACCGTACGGTCAAGCAAGGGGACTAGCCTCAAAATGGCTTTGCCCCAAGGTGGCTAGTTAATACATCTATATATCTTACACTGTGATTGATCGCTTCTTTGAGGAATTGGACGTTTTCAAATAATAGCTAAGATGTTAGTAGGGCAGAAAGTGCAATATTTCAATTCTACGTAGTTGCTTCCAATAATACGGGTAAGTATGTGCTGATGCTAGCTCCACTACTGCTGCTGAAACTACTGCAGCTGAAACTAGCACCACTAGTTTGTTATTTAAGGTCGCATCAACTACTTGGTCATTAGCGACCACTATTCGATGAAACGATATGGTGATGATAGGGGATGAACGGACGAACACATACAACCATGCCGAGGCGGGGCTCGAACCTGCGACGCCACGGTCCAAGATCACTAGTAGAGCTCTGCAATCAGGCGAAAACAACCGCTCGAGACTCTCGGGCTCCGCGCCGACGCTCGGCGAAGGGAGGGGGGACCTTGCTCGGCAGAGAAGAGATAGCTGTTTAACGGACATTTCGACCGGCCGCCTTGCGGCTCCCGCCGAGACTCGGGAGTCGCCGAGCGCCCGAGCGCTCGAGCGCTCGGCCGCTCGGCCGGCGCCGGAGTGCTCCGTAGCTTCGCCCCTCAATGCATATACGGGGGTATAAAGTCGCCGCACGTAGTGATCGCAACTCTTCATTCATTGTAATCGAAAGAAAATACAATTTCAATTAAACAATTAATTTATTGAAAAGTAACAATTTATCGATTGACTGGAAATAATTTTATAGAGACAAGCAATACATTTTTTTAAAGACTGAAAATAAATTTAGACTTTTATTGCATGAATGTTTGTATTTTTTATATTTATAGTCCTTGAGGAAAAATAATTTGTTTCGTACCAATTGTAATGTCATTTAAATTTCTTACAACCGAATATAAGGTATGTTTATTAAATACAATGAATATTTGGTCATAATTTCACGAGTATATAAGAAAAACGCATATGATAAACAAAAATGAGGTGGGTACTATTTTCCTTGCGGCAAAACTTCGTGTCGGCATTGGGCGTACTAATTTATTGTGAAATAGTTGATGTAAGCCGCCGTGCCCACTGAATTCGTCGACTCGGTCGGCGGCCAAACAACAGCGGTCACAGCACATCAGCCTATTCAACTCAATAATTCAAAATACATTATTTACTATTATATACACACGTTTAACATTATTTTAAATTCTGCAAAAGTATGTATTCACGAAATGGTGCATATAAGATTTTATATGTACGAGTACAATATTTTTCAATTACTCCATTATTTTTCGTTTCAATACAAGATAAGCGATTGTAATTAAAAAATCGTAAAGCTGAAATTGTGAATCAATTGGCTTCTGTGAAGTAGTATTGAAGCTCCACGAGATCCCCTTCCTTTGGGTGAACTACTGTAAACAGCGTGGCAGGAAGAGATAGCAAAGGTCGCGCGAAGTGACTCAATGGCCCCCACGCAGCGCGGCATCGTCTTTGCGACGAAATTTCCAGGAAAGGACAGGAAGAGTTGAAAGAGAAGGGTCGAGATATGTGCACAAAGCTTTCCTCGAAAGATATTGAGAAGCTCGCAAGATTATAAATAAAACTAAAAGTACAATGAGCTCAAAACAATGCTGGGGTGACTGAGGCACCCCGCGCGCCCTACTGCCGGATTAAGAGCTGCTTTTCAGATGCCCTGAAAATTACAACACCAACAACAAAAATATTTGGAAAAAGCCAACAAAAATACAAAATTGGAAGGGAAAGGTACTAATAAATTTCATTGCTCTTGCATCTAAATTTAGCAGAGCATTTGTATTTACACCATATAAAATGAAGGAAAATTAATGATTTTATGTTCATTAGAATAAAATAGGCAATTTCCGAAACATCCGATGCCTAGTCATTACAAAGAACGGAATTTATCTCTAAAACGTTTGAATGTCTTTTCTTTGAAGTCACAGGCAGAACTGCAATAGATCTACTTGAGTTCTCCAGTGCGTCCGAGGAGTCGATTTTAAAGCTTTTTATTCTTTTATATTAAAATTTATTATTTGAAAATTAATATTAAAATCCGTCTATATATGAAATTTGAAAAAACGAAATTATTGGTCATTTATTTAAAAAACCATCCAACTTCTTCCTTTTCCTGAAACTTGGCATTATATATTTACTCCCGATGTGTCGGCCGATTGTTTCGTGGGCGCAGTTCGGGATCCGCCGGCTGTCGACAACCGGCCGAGTCCTCGTCGGCCGCCGGATCCCGGGAGTCCGCAACTGGCTGCGAAGGACAGTCGAGCGCGTGGTCTCGAGAGAAGAGGGCGAGCGAGAGCTGGTCGGTAAAAATCGCGGCGAATGCAGACCTCTAGTTACAACAACCGAGAATGACCGCGCATGAATTCGTTTTCACATTTAACACAAAGCATGCAATTTAAGTGAAATAGTAGAAATATAATATAAATATAATAAATAATAATAATATGAAATAAGAAATAATATACAAATTCTACGTAGCATCCAAAAGCATAATTTGGGAGCGGGCGACTGAAATTTTGCAATCTTATTTCATGATTATTTCAAAAGTTTAAATAATTTCTAAAAGATTAATTTGTAAACGTAAAACAAAAGCTCCAATGTAAGAAACGAATAATGAAATATGAAATAATATACACATTCTAACATACGTAGCATCCACTTTACTCAAAACGCCTCTGAAATTACGATCACGATGTGACGGATTTTCAGTGCGGGCGACTAACTTTGACGACCAATTACTCCACAAATACTCATATTTTCGAAAACTTCACCGTGACTTTATATGAAGATCGGTTTTTGGTGAACACATTCATTAAGAAAAAATTGTATCTTCACAATTGGAGTTGGAAGAGGCCAAATTTGTATTTAACTTTTTGTAAAATCAGGCTTTTTAACGAACATGAGACCTTCACCATTCATTCAGCTATCTAAGGTCCCAATTGAATAAAAAAATGTGCGGATTTTAAGAAAAAGATGGTTTAAAGAAAATAAAAATTGCCTATGTTTGTCACAAATATCGCAAAAAATATCCATGTTTTTGAAAAATCAGACATCACCTTATTGAAGTTCGGTGTTTGATGAATACATTTCATTGAGAAAAAATGTATCTTCATAATTGTAGTTGTAGGAAGATGCCGAAAAAATTTTGAATTTTTTCAATTTTCGAAAAATCAGTTTTTCTACCAACGTGAGACCTGCACCGTTTTCTCAAAGTTCTTTAGACCATCCAACGACACAATTTCATCAAACGTGTTGGCGCAATTTTTATGAAAATGTCCCAGGGGCGTCATGTATAGTACTTCCAAAATTAAAATATCATTTTCAAATTCAAGAGGCCACGACATCAGCCAGATCGATCGGGGAATATCAGTGTTGGAGAAAATTGGCAGAACGGTTTTAGTCACTAGCGTTGTTCACAGACGGACTGACAGACAGAGAGACAGACGTTTTGCCGTTAATTGATTTTTCGGTATCAAGGAGCAAGAAAACATGGATTCTGTCAACACCTCTTGTTATAGTTTTTTTTTCTAAATTTACCAACTTGATTTATCCATTTTTTCGTTACCAGGGTCCTGTAATAAGAGTTTTCCTGCCGAAATTCGCCATTTTTTTCACTCAGCATTTCATAACTTTCTCTTCTTAAGAATTTCCTTCTTAAGCGCCAAAAAGTAAAAATACATACTGTAATCTGTTTTATGTAAAGTATAAATGCTTTAGCGGAGATACTTAGTACACAAATACTTGTAAAACTTACATATGAGTAATCAGTTCTATTGATTAGGAATTAGAAACATTTCTTGGCCTCTTAGCTCCACATATGCTAGATAATAAAGTGGATATGTGCATTCTGAAATTGTTTATATAAATGTCAGGTTGTCATTGGCTTAACTGCTACTGTATCAATTTGCATTGCAAATTTCTTTGGATGCATGAAAAATGTTCTTAAGACCTTAGTTCACACTTGCACAACGCCTGCTCTTGCGGCCATTCTGCGCTTATGAGCCAGTCATCTGCCAGCGAGAGCTACGAAAGTGCAAGTAGTGGAGAGAAGGCAGCTTTGGGGGGAGGGGAAAAGCCGGAGCAGGATCGACGCGGCCCGTAGATTGAAGGCCTGGGTGCCTAATGCAATGAGCCATGCTGTGAATTGATTTGTCCACTGATTTAAATGAGCATTATACCATACTAAGAAAACCCGGCAGACGTTCTACCCTTGATCTCCCCATTTCCCCTCCCATCTCCCTTTCTCACTGTCTGTCTCGCCCTCCTCACCCTGCCCCTGTGTGTCTCTGCCGCGCTCTGTCCCTCTCATTCACATTTACTTCCAGATTCTGTACGTCTCTGTGCAGGTGAGGTAATATCGGGAAGCGCCGGACCAGCATAAATGTAATAGAATGTTCTGGAAGAGTTCATTCTGTAGTTTACGGTGTGAGAAACGTTTCTTTGAGGCCTTCGAACTCAAAATTTTAGTTTTTTAAGGCCCTAGAACGCCTCGTTTAGGAGTTATGTAACGATATAGATTCAAAATGCTGCCGAGTGTGTTGCAGGTTGCATTTGACATGGACCTGACAAGAAAGGATTTCTACAAGGATTTGCCGGAATAATGATGAAAACAAACATTCCATGAAGATAAAGTATTACGTTTCCTTCAGATAAACATTTAGTTCCTATTTAAATGCCTATTTTCCGTTTTTAAATGACTATTTTGCGTGTCTACTTTTACAGATTTTCATGCCTATAAATCCGCTGCTTAATTATTACATATTTTTCTCTTTACTATATATATATATTAGTCCTTATATACGTACATATATGGGAAACTTAATACGTTTAAAAGGTGCAAATGTTGAAATCATATACAGACACGTCCTATATATTTATCTGTATTGATTCTATTTGTAAATAGAAGCACTTCAAATGATTTTCAATAAAGGTTCTACAATCCTGAATAGTTTTATCTGGAACTGCACATTCACCAAATTAAAATCCCAGAGTGGAATTGCAACCCGGTTCCTTCCGGTTTGTATGAACGCGCGTTAACCAGCTCGACTATTCGTGTTCGTTTCAGAATGGATAGTTATGTATTAGTCAAGACGTAATTGAATCATCACTAGGATTAGGAAAAATATATCTTTTGGACGACAAAGAAAGGCAGCCGTAAAGAGAAAAAGGCGTAATCGAAATGTTAGACCAGACTTAAGAGATTAGAAATCTAACTACCGCGAAAAAATCTGTGCCATTCTATAGCACCTGTAGTTTATTTATTTACCGTCCCTGATTATATATGAGAAAAATGTAAAGAAAAATTGGAGTGGTTTTTGAGAAAAAATCGTAAATTTTAAGTGCAAATTACGCAAATCTACTCGTTTTTCTGAAAATTATATATGACCTATTTTAAAGATCTCATTTTGTACAGCAGACTTTGTTTGAGGCAAAAATCTCTATTACAATTTTGTAGATCTTTTTTTTGTTTGCAATTTTTGAAAAACCCAGCGATACCCGGAAATACGACTGGCACCATATGTTTCACATTCCCTTATTACAAAACGCAGAAAATTTAAGAAAAAATTTGCAGCGGCTTTTGAGAAACAAAATTTTAGTGAATTTCAAGCGCAATTTAAGCAAAAACTATTCGTTTTTTCATAAAATTGTACATGACCTTATTAAATGTGCTAATTTTATACAACCACGTTTGTCTGAGGAAAAATCTCTATCTTCAAATTTGCATTAAATTGGTTTTGTAATTTTCGAAAAATTGGGAACATAAACGAAAATGATATCTGCATCATTCTCTTAAACGTCCTTCGCGCCACAAAACCAACAAAATTAATCAAAACATTTGGAACTATCTTTTTTGAAAATGTCTAAGGGGCTTCATGTAAAGTACCCCCCAAAATTAAAAGATCGGTTTCAAATTCCAGAAGTCTCGATATCAGCCAAAACGGTACCCACTTTTTCATTACCAGAGCCCGACTATTTTTTTCTGGCAAAATGTTACCGTTTTCTGGCGCAAGATAGCACAACTTTCTCTTGTTACGAAGTATTCGTGAGGCGAGAATGTAAAAATAAAACTTGTATATATGAATAGAATTAGGTTTTCCTTGCAAATAGAAGTTTATGTGCAATTTATACTTTCGGACGAATACGACCATTTATAATAATAGGTAACTGATTGAAATTTGTATACAGCATATCTTTTTAGTTAATCGATAAGTTACAAAGTGATTTGATTGAGAAGCATTGAGAACATTTCGATGCACATACTCCACACACGATACAATGCATGTAATTCAACACGTATAGCTGACATTTTCTAAATTCCTGTTTATATAGAAATGAAAGGAGTAATATTTAATCGATTTCCCATTCGATGTGATGATTTTCTCTACTAAACATTCACAAGAAACAATCTAAGTATGTGCATTTTGCCGCATATTCTCTTGTTCGTTAAGATGTAAGACTTCAATTTTTGTATTTACTGATTTTTACCTGGAAAGCAGTTAAGAAAGCTCAACAAACGCGACATTTCCTATTGCCCGTAGAAAGAGGTGTTCTTGGTATCATTTTCAAAGACAAGCAGTCGCTCTCTCTTGATGACCCCTGCGGACGATGTTGCGCAAGTGGAAGAGTCCTCTGGACGAGACGATGCTTAAAGGGAATGAGAGGTCTCTGTATCTTAATTGCGGGTGATTCCCTGGAAAGCGCAGTCAAATTGAGGTTGAGATCGTCATGGCGTCCAGTGCGTGTTTTACTGAACAGTTTTGTAATTAGGCGCAATGTCTTTGAAGCAATGGTAATTCGTATGCCGATTGCGTTGTACACGGCATTTGCTTTAATTTTTTGGAATGATTGTGATCGTGGATCGGTGTTTCTTCAGTGCACATAGATATTTTTTAAAATTTGATTGTTCGAGATGCGGGAAATACAGCACGGCGCAAACGAAATCTAAGG
>JAHLJT010005531.1:0-11960 GCA_031308135.1 Acheta domesticus
TCTCTAATTTTTGGTATCCTAAGTTTATAGACCAAACAATTAAGAGTCCAAATCAAACAAAAATGCTTATCATTAAAATCAATTTTATAGCAGCTGAACAGCATACTTTATTTTTGAAGTTCAACTTTTCGTGTACAGATATGTTCACCTCTTCAGGTACTACCGTTACATCATGGTAAACTTAATATTTAGACTTTAAAATTATGACAAGGTGAGATTCGTCCGTACTGTGCTTTTTACTTAAAGGTGTTACACTAATTTTTATTATTCATATACTCTATTTTTTACTTCAAAGATATTCTTTCTGCTATAGATTTTAATATAAGTACGTGATGAGATGAACACAACTGTTCACGAAACTAAAGCAGTGGTGAGTCTTTACCTCAAAGGAAGAGTGATTAATTTCTATGCATTAGTGTTCTAAAAAAGTTTCGTATTGCCATAAGTTGTTGCTGGAATTGTTTGTAGATGCTTCATTTTGAACTTGAAATGTTACGATTTTAATATAGCCCCGTGAAGAACTTTCACTATTATATTGAACAGGGGACTGAATTGCAGTGATAAGTTGTTACCTAAGTTTAATAAAATTATATTAAAGTGTTCTGTAGTAATTCAAAATTTTGATTACTGGGATCTGAGCACTCGGGTGTACGATTGTAAAAAAAACCTCTCACAGAAGAAGAAACGATACAGATTTCTAGAGACACGGCATATAAAAAGCAGGAGTAGAAGTCAAAAGAGGGAAATAAATATGAAGCAAAGACCAATGATAATCGCAGAAAGTTCGAAAAGACTGAGGATCAAGATGGAAACTTGAATGAAATTATGTAGTAAGAAAAAGAGTTTGAATGGTAGGCTAAACTTCCCGACTCAGATTCTCGTAATCGAGTTGAGGCATTAAACTGTCTTACGAAGTATCAGCAGGCTTTGTAATTATTATTCATGACCACCCTGAATGCGAAATGCAAGTTTCAAAAACAATGAATTTCATTTGTATTTCATTTAAACTTAGGGCTGACCCGCTCTAAATCCGGCCCACAACGCAAACGCTGTGCGTGTCCATCTGGCGCGCAATCGTATTCTATACGTGGGGGCGCAAAATTCCAACTTACCGCGGAATACATGGCTAGCGTTCTAATATCCTCTCCCCTACGTACTCTGCAATTACCGAAATGGTCGATAATCGAACTGCAAAATTTTTTGTCGTACCAATGAAACTACAACGATTTGCCATTGAATGCGAGGAGACTATAGTACTCTTGACGGTAGATGATTCACCAAGGCAATATTTTATCTGGATGAATCGTATTTGTTACGGTTTATTAACTCTATACTATTAAAAGTGATTACTCATTTTTCGATATTTACTGTTTAAAAATGATATAATATAATTAAATTACTCCGCAAGAAAGCAAGCAATAACAATATAAACGTGAAAACAAATCATCCTACAGCAAAAAAGAACGACAGCAGTTTTATCAAGTTCATCCTTCAGAATGTTTTTGCCCTACAATGCCTCAAACGCAAGGGTTATCTCACAATTATTCTGAATAATTTGACATTTCACGAAGGTAAGGCATTACTTAATAGTTTTATTGAAAGGATCGTGATATACAAAGTCTTTTTTGGAATTAATTATGCATGATAAATTAAAAATTAATTCAAAACGGCCGTAATTTTTATATTTAATTTAATTTAGCATTTTTCATTTTTCCATAACATTTTCCACGAAAATGGAGCGTGGCGTGGCTTCGCGATGTGTGGGGTGGCTAAGCAGGGCGCTGCGTGACATGGAGTGGCGGGGGGCATGGAAGGAGGTGCTGTGATGTGGCTAAAGCGCGGAGAGGCGAGACTAGTCAACGTGGGGCAACAGCGAGGTGGGGCAAGGCAAGACCAGTGAGGCGAGACCAGGCGGAGAAAAGGCGAGGTAGGGTGGGGCACGACGGAGTGGAGTGGGGCATGGCGAATTGAGGCAAGGCGTGGAGGGGCAAGGCGAGGTGAGGCACAGACGAGGTGGGTTAAGGCGAGGGCGAGACTAAGCGAGGTGGGGCAAGGTGAGACGAGGAAGGCGAGGTGAGGTAAGGCAAAGCAAGACCAAGTGAGGCCGAGACAGCGAGGTGGGGGTGGGGCATGGCGAAGTCGAGTGGGACAAGGCGAACTGAGGCAAGGCGAGGGGAGGCAAGGCAAGGTGCGACAAGACGAGGTGGGTTAAGGCGAGGCAAGGCACTAAACGAGGTGGGGCAAGGTGAGGCGAGGCAAAGCGAGGCGAAGCGAGATGGGGCAAAGCGAAACTAAGCCAGCCGGAGGCGGCGGGAATGGGGTGGTACGGCGGGGGAGGGGAGGTACGGCGGGGCGGGGCATAGCGGGGGCGCGCGCGCTCACCTCATGGGCTGACAAACGGCGGGCGGGCGGACGATGGGCGCGCGTGGGGCGGACGTGGGATATCCGCGCGAGGCGCCGCGTTCTGCTCAACTGCAGCGACGCTGCACGCGCCCGCCCGCCCGCCCGCCCCGGCGCCAGCCTCCACCCCGCCCGCCCGCCGCGCGTTTTGCACCGGGCCTTGCACGAGAGGCCTTGGAATCGCCCTCCCCCCCCCCACCGCGCCCACCGCGCGCTGCAACCGTGGTGCATTTGGCGCGGGCGCCCGGCCGGCCCAAGGCCCCCAACTTCATTGTCCCGAGGTGCAGCAGACAAAGATTCCAATCCGGGAGACGGCAGGAGGGCCGTGCGGAACGTATTTAATCGTGAAAAAAATGAATGGGTGTATATTGAATATACTTTTTAGAAATAAAATCTTGCGTGATTTTATTTCTAAAAAGTATATTCCATAGATACGAAAAAAAAGTCTTAAAAAAGAGAAACGCAAGGAACCGCGTGTACATTTTTTTGTTTAGAGAGTTTTCGTTATAAGCTTGATGTACTCAGAAGTGAAATATCTATCTAAAAAACGTCATTTTGCAGGACAATCATTTTATTCTCTAAGGGGTCGATTATTTTGCGGGCAGAATGTTTACTCCATTTATCAACATGATACCATTTTCTTGTGAACTTTCTTACGAGATTTTATTGTAATAGGTTAATCTCTAAAAATAGGTTATCTTATAAACATTTATTCTCGTAACTACAGTATTATGACTTCATAGATGTGTCACTTTTCTTTTGCTCCGACAGTGTGGAGAGAGTTCATATTTGTAGATAAGGTACACCCTCAAATTATGACGCACAAAAGTCAACATCGAACATTCATGTAAAAAAATTCTCCTTAGTTCTTCATACGACTCAAATTAGACAATAAAATACCCTCTTGGAATACAAATGCAATCCAAAACAAAACACCATTACTCTCCTCTTATTTGCATTTATTAAATTGGTGTACTATGTTTACAAGAAACCCACTTACCACCTTCCAATAATCCTACATTCCCGGTTATTACGGGGTAGATCAATTAATTTTCTTTCACTTTTAGGGAAAATGTTTTATAATGCACTTTATACACACTTAATGTTTTCTTATATTCTATGAATGCTATTCTCACTTACCAATTTAACTTTCGCTCTCCCCTATCCACCAATCACCAAATACTCAGAAAACGGAAGAGATTCTTCTTTCTAAGTTTCAATACGTTAGTACTGCTTTTCGTGATATTCAAAAGGTTTTTCGATACAGTTGGGCACCCAGGTCTAATTAACAAACTTTCTCTTTTAGGAATTCCTCATTATCCTTACGATTTATTTCGTGATGTTTTAAGTAATCGCATCTTTTCAATCCGTTTAAAACACATTTTGTCTCCAAAGCCATTTCTTGCTAGAGTCTCCTAAAGGGCTGTAAATTCCCCCATCCTCTTCAATTTATTCTTTCAGGTTTTCCTTCAACAATAATTCAGTATCATTAATTGCAGATGAATATTTATACAGTATTGATGATAACAAATGCAATGCGACTGCAATTTCTTCGCTTTAAATCATTTAAATCTGGTAGACAAAAGGCTAAAAAGTGGTATATCAAATTGAATGATTCAAAATGGAATGTAATTTTGTTTTCGTTACGTGATGCAAACAAACGATGGAATCAGCTACTTCCTCGAGTTAAACACTTTTCTTCACTTCTTCACTTAGCATTCTGGCAAAATTACACAATAATAAAACGTATAATTTAATAAAATGATGACTAAGCCCATCATTTCTAGTGCTTGTCCAATGTAGGGATTAAAATAAAAAACAAACATCATAAAAAAAAAAATATAATGCCTGTCTTGTGTATTGTTAAGGCTTATTTCAAATAAGTTGATTATGATTTAGATATACTTCCTATTTAAATTTTTGACCGCATATTTTAGAAAACTTCAATATCAAATTAATAATTTATATCTGAAATTAACTTTTAATTAGGAAACACTATCTACATCGAAATCAACAAAAATAAAAATTACCAAAAACAATCTTTCACCCTCCATGATCTTCCCATTTAGTAACTTATTTAACTAGGTACAGAAAAAGTTCGGGGCGCAGCAGAAGTAAGTTGTCTTCGATCGTCAACCAAAAAAAATACAAATCCATGAAACAAATTGGTCGCAGATACAGCAGATGTTGGACTATTTTTTTAGTAAAATTCACCAGAATTGTCGTATTGTAGTTCAGTAGAAGTCTGATGTATCGTAGTTTGTCTTCTAGGATAGACACTAGTGTTTGACAGCCATCTGTAACAACTCCTGCGTCATTTGATACTGTGATACGCTTCATGTTGGCCGGTCAGGAATATCTTGATGTGTAAGAACAGATGGAAATCGCTGAGTGCGTGATCAGAACTAAAGATGTATGCAGCAGTTTCGTTGAAAGATGTTTATCTATGTTGATTGGAAGGTGATTTTAAACTCTAACACAAAAGATAAAAAAATACAGTTGTAGTGTTGACACCGGAAAATGGGAGGTAGAATAATTGTAATTATACCACTGCACTAGAAACTTACGATAAATAGAAAGGCTTGAACAACAAGTTTAGCAAAATTTACTTAGTGCAGTGTGCGGAGTATGGAAAGTGTAAAGTGAACATTTTCACATTCAGAGTGCACAGTATTCCGACTGCACGTTTTAATATCAGAGAATGGCCACTGGTGTACTTCATGTTCATGCACTATGGATACCTTGAAACGTAGATGAAATATCCAAAATCAGAAACACCATATGAATAGAGACCACAATTATAACTAGTGGTGCTCCGAAAAGCACAATTTTTTCGCGTTATTAGAAACAGTTATGTAATATTGAAATATTACATGCTCTGCACTACTAACACCTCAGCTATTACTTGAAAACGTTTAATTAACTAAGAAGCGAGAAACCCACTGTTACAAACGCATCGTCAAAACTATGGGCATTCACTTGGCGAATAATATCAATCCTTGGCAAAATCGCTTATTTCCATCAGTATTCAGATTGATAAAATAGACCTGCACCATTCTCTTAAACGTCTTTTAGACTATCCAACTGCAAAATTTAATCAAAATCAATGGCGCAATTTTTTGAAAATATTGAAAATGTTCCAATTGCTTCACGTATAGTACCCCCAAAATTAAAATATGCGGTTTCAAATTCCAGGGACCTCGGCATCTGCCAGAAAAGAATGGGGAATATCAGTTTTGGAGAAAATCGACATTACCTGCCGAAGGATTATTATTATTATATTATTATTATTATTATTATTTATTATTATTATTATTATTATTTTCACAGTTCTTAATTTCTGAAAAAGTCCCAAATTATTCAAATAATAGGATGTTAGTCTCCTCTGTTTTAAATTAAAAAATTATGATGCAAAACGCAGCATGTTTGCACAAGCAACCCAAAACCTGTTGCATATAATAGAAAGTACTGTGATGATGACCCACAAAATTTCATTTTGGTGATAGAAAAAAAAATGAATTTGACTGTCCATTCTTACAAATCAAAAGATAGGGAATGTTTAATTGGTGATGTATAGAAACATTCTGATACGTGTTTTTGATCTACCTCTACATTACATATATTTGTTAATGAACAGACATTTCAGAAATACGTATAACATTTACATCCGTAGTTCATCAAAATAGTAATTAGAATATTAAAATGCGCAGAGATTTTCATGTTTTAATTGATGCGGAATGGAAAACAAAATGGTTGATGGTCCCAAAAAATCCTCGCTTTAAATCTTTTTTCGAATCATCGCTAGATTGTTTACACTAGTAGATTCAGAGCTTAATTGTCCAACAATGATTTAGTAGAGAATTTAGGAAATTGTATTTAAAAATTACAAAACGTGAAAAATTAAAATGTTGAAATATTGAAAAAGGTTATGGAAAAATGAAAAACGCTAAATTGAATTAAACAGACAGAAGAATACTTAGACGGAACGACATTCAGACGTTTTAACCGTCAATCGATTTTTCGGTATGAAAGACGCACAAAACTTGGACTCTGTCTAATACCACGGGTTGAGGAACTTTTTTTCTACATTTACCAACTGGATTTATCACTTCTTCTTTACCAGGGCCCGTAATAAGAGCTTTGTGTCGAAAATTCGCCGTTTTACGGCGCATCGCGGAGTAAGTGCGAGGAAGTAAAATCTGCTTGTAGTTTCTGATCGGTTTGTTGTGTTCTGTTACATTACTACATGCGCCATCATTAGTTCATGCACTAGGAAGGTTATTTGTGAGTCTATTTCCTTTCTATTTCTTACCTTCTAGGTTGTGTGTTGTAAACATAATTATTTTATAACTTTTCCATTTTACACATTATGGTTTGGAATTTCAAAATTACTATTATATTAGATAACATATAAACTGAAGTAAGCACTATAACTACTAAGAGAAATATTTTGTTATTTTTATCTCGTGTTCTGTAATTGTGTTAGACACTATATCTTAAAATTTTGAAGTCCAAAATAATTTTCATTACTTGATTTCAAAAGATTCATACGTCATTGTTGTTTGTATCACATAAAAGGAGATCCGTTCTAAAAAGCCTATCAGTTTTCGGGAGAACGGTGTTATTCTGGGCCACAGTTGTTTATTTCGTGCTGAAATACGAAAATTGGTTTACTGTGTATACCAGCTGTTTTTGTGAACTATAATTTTGTGGTATAAATATGTATTCATTTCTAAACATATTTCTTCCCTTAACTAAAAATATGACTAATTGGTAGACGTGTCAATTTCTTGTACGGAGTCAGTATACCCTTTTATAGAAATGATCTACGATATTTAGTCAGATGTTGGCTCTGACTTTCTGTTGGGTTGTAGTTTCTGTTTAAACCAATCTAATCGACGATAAAAATAACGGTTATTGAAGCATCACATTTACAGTCGCATTACTATTTGATTGCACATCACCACATCAAGCCACATCAGGATCGGACCGGACCAAAATTGGATTAGAGCTACGTACTAGAAGCGAAGACCGTATCTGAGCTTCAGACACTACGGTAATGAAATTAGCCTCTCGTATTACCCCTCGGGAACGGAGATTCATGCTAATGCCCTGTACCAGCGGGTCCGTATTTAAAAAGACGTACATTTCATTATATATTTTTTTATTTTAAATCGGGTATCTAGGAGGGTAACAGAAGATTTCTAGAAGGTTTAGATCAGAATGTGAGCGCACACTTTGCCAAAAACGCACACAGCAAAGCAATCGGCCGCACCACGCAGCTCTAGCACTGTGCCTCGCGCTGTCTCTAGACGGCCTCAAAAGGCTTTGGCAGCGGGCGGGGCCTGCGCCCTGCCGGCCTTGGGCATCGAACCCGGGCCCGCTGCAGCGGAAAGGGTCACAGCGTGATTCCGCCGCGCGGCTCGGCCCAGCCCAGCACAGCCGCGACCGAACAAAAGCCCCAATAGCGGACATCACCACGGCCGCCCCGCGCTGGAGCACGAGAACACGCTGGCACGAAACCCTGTATTTTTTACGTGTAGTGTTGTGGTGGTGGTGTTGTGTGTGTGTGGGTGTGTGTGTGTGTGGTGAATACGCAATTATATCTCTGAAACACATACACGGGAACTATTGAAACAAGACGATATTGACATTTTCGTTATAGTACACATTTCTGTCCTTGTAACCGACTTAGGTAACTCAGGTCATCAATTAATGTCAATCAAAAGTGTCTGAGGCCGCGCGTGATCTTCCCTTCCTCTTCCTTGTCCTAAACTAACCCCTCACACACACCACACATGGATTATGCACCGAACTACCACACACGACGGGAATACGGTTGGGAGCTTTAGAAGTCAGGCTGGGGTGGTGCCCCGTTAACATCAGGGTTTCATAGGTTGGTGAAGTTGGTAGCAGCCCTTTGTAACTGCCACAGCCTTCGAGGCGCCGCAATTGTTGCGGGGAGAGTTTGGAGGCCGCGAAGGCCACTAGCCCCAAGGCGACAGTTACAAGGGCTGCTGCAGGAAATATTGCACGTTAAATTAAAAATCACATGTCGAAAAGTATTTTATACTCAAAATGCTATCACAATATTAACATATCTTACATCATACATTCCTCCCTTTATGATCTATCTATTCCTAGTGAGAAAAATATACAATTCCAGGTTCAAAACATCGAAGATGTTTCAATCTCGAAAAACTAAAAATATTTCAAACAAGTGCCTATACGGTAATATGAATTGACCCATGTTTCCGTAATGTTTGAGTAAAACTTCATTTCGATATCTGTGAACCGTTTAGAAGTTATGGGAATGGCTCATATTAGGTGAAACATACTGTCCGTAGTCGGTTTCTCTTATGGCCTCGCAAAGTGTACCCTGCGTATGACCTCACATTTTCATTTCAGCTGCTCTATCTTCTTTATACGTAGGGTCGTAATTGTCCACGTTTCTGCACCCTACAGAGAACAGGAAGCGCTGTCGTTCGTTTTTTTCTAATTTAAGTACCTTAACTATTCAGCCCAATGAATCTAAGGTGCAGCTGCTACAAGCGGCAAAAATCCTTGCTGGAATGGCCCCATCGCTTTTCACGAAGAACCAGGGCTGATCAACCGCAGTTTTCAAAAACTATGTGGATAAATTCTAAACCAATGCAGTCTATCTTTCTGGATACATTTACGAACGTCAAATGGATGGCAATTGCGGCCAAAAATCGATGGTTTATTCTTGTCATGAGGTGTCCACATCGCTTGCCGTTTGCCGTTATGATTCCCTCCTCTTTCTCCCTCCATCCTTCCCCTCAACCACCACTTTTTCTGTAGGGCTCTGTCCTCATTACGCCTTCGTTTCCGTGTCCCTTCCTTCTCCGTCCTCCTCTCGCCTCCCCCTAGCAGCCTTCCTACCCTTTCTCTCTCTTCTTCTCGACTAGTAACTTCTCTCTCCGGTCTGCGTCCCTGGCCCTCCGTTCCTTCCCTTTCTCCTCATCCATCATCCTCCATTCCATCTTCTTTCCTCCTGCCACTTTCTCCTCCTCCTCCTCCTCGTATATCTTTCTTCGGCTATCTCCTCCCTCGTCATCCTCACGCTCGCACACCGTCTTTTCGTCCTACTCTCTCCCCTCGCATTCTCCTCCTCCTTTTTCCTGCAACCCTTTCTCTCTCCTCCCTCCTCTACTCAAGCCTTTCACGTCTTTCTCCGACCTTCATTCTTTGGCCCTCCGTTCTTCTGTTTCCTCCTCCATCCTTCGTTCCCCATTCTTAGTCCTCCTCCCTCCTTCCTATTATCTCCTCGTCCTCCTCCTACCTCCTTGTTGTCCTCCTCTCCTTCCCCTCCTCTTCCTTTCGTCTCGTCTCTCCTCACATTATATCCTCCTCACCCCTCGCCTCTCCGCCGCTCTCCTCCCTCCATCTCCGCCTGCTCCCCCCCTCCTGCCCGTCGCTGGCCACCGACGTCGCGCGCGCAGCAGCAGCTGCTCAATTATGATGGCGCCAATTTCCCGCGCGGCACAATGGGCTCCGTTCTCAATTCTTGATTCGCTCCCAAACGCCGACGAACCCGCGCCGCGCCTCGCCCTCCGCCGCGCCGCTCTGCGCTGGCAGTTACGCGTCGACGCCATCGGAAGGGAGAGCTCCCACCCTGGCGAACTCGTATATCTGCGAAATGCTTGAGGACTAGACTTCGGATATTCAGGCTCTAATATCGTCCATTTCAGACGCCCACAATAGGCTCTTAAAATGCGAAAATAGCGTGTATGATTTCTTAAATAGGTGACATAAATCGACGACAACATAACTCATTTACAACAATTTCATTTTATTTCGAACATCTATTAATACCAGAAGTACCGAATATAGAAATAAACACATGGAAAAATGTAAGTGGTTAGCAGGCTCGTCCTTTTTTTGGACTCGGTATCATTCTACACCCCAGACAATGATATTTCGCTTTCAACATTTGTGGCTGGTGAATATTTTAATGTTGGAGTAATGGCCTGTGCATTCTCTCTTTCTCTTTTGATGCATTGTACAGCTATGGTAATTTTGGATTCTTCTTCAATACAGACTTCAGATGAAGCCTCATTTTGTTTCTGAGTTCGTTTTGGAGTTTCTTCTGCACAATTTCGAATGCACAAAGCAGGAAACTTCACTCAAACCACATGAAACAGGTAATTTAGAATATATAGGCTTGATGAGCTTTATATACAGGCTTGATGATCAAGTTGAAATGACTTGCTCATCAAGCCCTGCATATCAAGCTTGATGATTAAGTTGATGTCAAGATGGCAAGGTGAAGGATTAAGTCAAAGGATTAAGAGAATCCTTATTGTAATGCACCAAAAGAGTAAAATAGCAATCGTTGCATAAATATGTGTGAAAAATATAAGAAATAGATAATAACAATAACTAAGGGTCAGATTTTACGTGATAAAAAACACGCAAACTATGCCGGGTGATTCGACAAACCACCCGCTATAAGCTTTGAAGCGCGACAACCTGTTTCAGAGACTGTTTTTCTTTCATCTCAATGAGAAGAGACGAGGGCACTGGAGCAAAGTGAAGATTAGTGCAATGTATGTAATCAGCGTTCTAAAGCCTCGTGCGTTGCTTCTGTGCGCATTAAAAGCTAAACTCACAGCTGACACCGGGTGTTACAAAACGCCCTTCCTACTTTCTCGGCGATTCATTCACAGCATTTGAGTCATGTTAATTTCTCTCTAAGCCGGTTGTTGGATACCTTGATTCAGGTTGCATGTTTGTATCAGCGTACATGCCATGCTGCTGAAATCTCTAATGTGTCCTTTCCAGAAATTGACCAACAACGTTACATTATCAAAGCAAAATCAAATCGCTGTTAATAGTAATGGGGTTAAAGTTTAGAAATCTGTTTTTGTGACACAAAAGTAGTGACAAGTTATACTCGTGAACATGAATTTACTAGTATGACGAAAATATGCAGCATGGTCTCGAATTTTGATGGAAATGGAGAATACCCTCTCCTCCACTCTCTCTCTCTCTCAAGACGCCTTTGCGCTGTGGAAATCAAATGCAGTAGTGACTAAGCAATTATTTATGGAAGATGCGAAACAAATTATTGGTACATATATTCATTCTATAAATCTGCTATGTATGAATTTAGTTTTAACATATATTCATTCGCGTTCTAATGGTGACCATAACACAAAGATAAGGAAAAAATGGAAATAGATGTCATGGAAAAAGGAGGAAGATGAGACATGTGAAAAAGAAGAGAATAATGCTACCATACGGGTGGCTACCATAAGATTGAGATTTGGTAGTGTGAGTGACCGTATGAAAATAAAGATAAGTCAACAAACATGTGACTTCAAGACGACAGAAAGGAGAGAACTGAAGAAAAACTACTAATGAATTGTGGTCATGGGCATGATCTGAACTATGTTAGAAGTATAAAATCTAGATTAATAGGTTGCTTTTTGAGAAATTGAAAAACAACAAAAGATTATTGGTTAAGTAAAGAGTGTGACAAAATTAATGATCCGGTAGTAGTCTGAAAAGGTCCGGTGCACCAATGAGATTCAATT
>JAHLJT010005533.1:0-27395 GCA_031308135.1 Acheta domesticus
ATTCAAAAACATTTTGAGAACATGACATAGAACAAAACTTCTCTTTGAATAGAAATTTTTTGGTACTTACAAAACATCCGTTTAAAAAAAAATACTGTAATATGAGTTTTTTTTAAAAAATGCGACATTTCGAGGAATTTCATCAGCAATCATTTCAATAATCTTATCTAGAAATGCATTAAATTATAAAATACACTCCCATGTAATACCAACGCCGTGCGAGATGATAAAAAAAGTCTGTACAATTCTTGAAAATTCAAAAGCTTTAATGGAAATCGCCCAGATGTCATGTGATTTAGTGCAGAGTGCTCTATCTGTACACACATTTAAAGAAACAGTGTAATTCTCTTTTAAGAAAAGCCTGTTAGGGAAACAGCTGGAAAACCGTCGAAGTTTGACAAGAAATATGGTAATGTTAAATACTATTTTTAAAAACGTGTTCATTAAATGATTCGAAGATCTATTACTGGAAATATAATTGTATTAAGAAATAAATGTCTAACTTCAATGACGAATGTGTAAACCACGGTCGAGAAGAAGTTGAAGTTTTCCATTTTCTTTTAATTCAGAGATTTTAACAAACCCTGACCGTATTTCCGAGTCCTTGAAATGCTCTCGCCTCTGCTTGTAAGGATATTTTTATATTATAACGTCTGGTCTCTAGTAAATAAGCCAAAATAATGAACATGTAAACCATAAAATAAATTATATCCACTACATTTCGTATTCTGAAACGTAATGTTTAATCCGGAACCACATCTACAGACAATTAATATGCATTATTAATATAAATCAATAAAACTATTACGTTCCATAAAATATACGTGTACTTCGTACGAATGAATTTCTTAGTCTATCCATTCAACCCAAGAAGTTCCAGACTACTAAACATGCCTTTCAATGCCGTGTGGTCTGTAGCCTATCTGGAAACGCTCTTGCATCCTTTAATTAAGGAAAAATCCTAAGAGCGAGATTGGGCGTCCGCCTCCGCGCCGGCGGCGCCCCTCGACCTGGGGCGATCACGGAACAAAGAGATATCGAACGCTGCAGAAACCACCGGCGCCGCTCCGCCCGACGGCACGCTGGGGCAGCAGATAATGCAAGTTGGCTAAAATTTATTAACGGCCAGCGGTTCCGTATTATCCTTAATTTTGTATAAGGTAATTACAGATAGGGAGTAAATTATTCACGTAGGGGAAGAGGATGTATTAGGTAACCTGAAGATCGGGTTCCTGTGCCCAAAGCATAATATTTGAAGTCCAGTACTGTGTCTATTATGCGAGAAATACTGGTCGAAAATCAATTGGGAAATCTGAGGTGACTAGGTTCCAAACATATTCCACTTGGAGGAGGTTCAATAAGTCTGAGGGCATTTTTTTCTTCTTAAATTGTTATAGCATTACTTGAGGTATATTAAAACCACTGCCATGCGTAACTAGTTCAGGATTCAAAGGAAGAACATGCTCTTGTCATTATACCCGTTCACCTTCTGGCCACGCTTGCAAGGTATTATTCACGATAGGCATAAAGATCTCCTAATACACCAGGAACATACTGTGTGGATCACCAAAGCAAAATCGGTACACACGTTTTGACTGCTTATAAATTCTCCGTTCCGAAAAATTACGTAATTCTGCAAATCATTTGATTTAGAAAAAAAAATACTTAAAGAGACCTTTGCGTACTTAAAGTCTCTAGGTGATTTAGTCAGGACTACTTTTTAATGCTACATAAAAATTTAAGAAGCACAGAAATGAATGGGAAGTGTTGACTCACCCGAGTATTTTGAAATGAAAATTCCAGTTCTGCCATCTATCAACTGACAAGTGACGTCGATCAGTATTTTTATAATCTATTTTCACTTGGAGGGGCGGTAACTTGAACAAAGATACAACTTCGAACTGGTGGGTCACTTTACTGCAGATTATTTTCATTATATCACTGCACTTTTTTCTTTCAGAAAACACGATTACAATTTAACTTTCTCATATCATAAAACTTTATCAGACATCCGTGTCGAGAGCTCGTCTCGGAAGCACAAGGGTTTGAAAGAGGGTCAAAATTCGTACACACGTGCGAATTCGATTCTGGAGTACAGCAGAGATGACTTCCACTTGGTTCCACGTGGTTGGCTTCTCATCAACTATGTATTTCATCTCAACCATCACTCACTTATCATCATGGTTATCGTATCACCATCCCATTCTTCATGGAGCAAAAGGCAATGGGTACAAATGTGATCGCCTGCCCCACCTATGAAAGAGGAGAACAAAGATCTACCCTCCTCCTTCGCATTCGCTGACAAATCAGTAAGATATTCATCAATTCCGACATCAAGAGCTATTGTCATCTCGGTCCAGTCCCCACTTCGGTCCAGTCGGCCTCCGACGACGAGGCTCCTCTCAGAGCGCTCGCAGGGCCCACCGGACGGACAGGCTGCAACACCTCCCCGGCTGCGGGGCCCGTATTAGCGGCTGAGCGGGCTGGGCCGGAGGGGATGCGCTGCGCGGGGCGGCGCGAGGGCGCCGGTTGCGTGATGCAGCGCCCCGCCGGGAGATAATGCATCTTCGGCGCCGGGGGGCTGACGGGGAGGGCAAGGGGCGCGCCAGAAATAACACGAGGCACCCGGCCCCTCGCCAAACCCCCTCCCTCCTCCCCCCGCCACGCGCCTGACAGGCGCCGCTTGCACGGGTAGTAGTGTGGAGAAGCTTCGTAGGTCCCCTGGGGCACTTATGCAACATCCGACATAATTACACAGAAGCTGCACAGTGCGATCTATAACGGTCTGTGTAAACATTCGTGCGACTCTTTAACGCAAGAAGAAACTAGTGGTGCTACAGAATGGCACAGACTTTCCCGTATTAGTTTTCTATTTCCTTGGGTCTTCGCTAGCTATTCGGAATTGCCACATACTCTTTCTTGCCAGCTACCATCTATCACCGCCAAAAGTACATTTTTTTGTCATTTTCTTAATTTTTCGGTTTCCTATTGGTAGAACGGAAACATTAATTTTAGAATATTAAAGAACACAAAAAACCTAGCCGTAAATGGCAATTTTCTTTAAAAATTATGTGCCGTTTAAGAGAAAATGGCGTTTTAGCACTACTAAAAATGCGAAATTTGAAGCTCATTTTCACAGAAAATTTTTGAGTTTTCAAAATACTTTATTTGAAGTTATATGAAGCACTTACACTCACAAATATAATCATCTTTACAAATTGCGGATAATGTGCATATTAAAGATGTGAGAGATCTTTCAAAAAATTTACATTTATATAATTTTTGAAAAAAACAAAAAAAACTCAAAATAAACTTCACGCTATACTAATGAGTGTAATTAGCACTATCCGTTACAAAAGTTTCAAGAAAAAATTGCAGCCATATACGAGAAAATGACGTTTGAGCATTTCTGAAAAATGCCGAAATTTGAGCTACTTTTCACAGAAAATAATAGTGTTTTCGAGAAACTTTACTTGACATTATTTAAAGCATATATACTCGTAAATATAATAATGTGAAAAAAAATCGCCGATAGTTTAAATATTAACGACGTGAGAGACAAGTAAAAAAATGTACATTTTTGTAATTTTTGAAAAAACCAACCGATAGACCAAAATGGCTTTTATGTCATTGATAGAGTACATTTACCACTATCCCTACCAAAAGTTTAAAGAAAAAATTTGGAGCTGTTTTTGAGAAAATTTTGTTTTTGTAATTTTTTAAAATTGCACATATTGCACGCAATATTGCACGAAAACTACCAAAATTAGGAAAAACATTTACATGACCTTTATTAAAGAACTCAATATGCAGAACAAATTTTATTTGAAGAAAAAAATCTCTATCTTCAATTTTGTAGTTGGAGAAAGACGCCGAAAAAAATTCAAACTTTCACAATTTTCGAAAATTCAGAGCTGTACGTGAAAATCGGACCTATGCCATGTTAAAAAGTGTATTTTCTTCTATTCATACAAGAAATTTAAAGAAAAAATTTGGAGCCGTTTTTGAGAAAATGTTGAAAATCCCCGGGGGCTTCATATAAAGTACCCCCAAATTTTAAAGAATCTTTTTCAAAATCACAAAGCTTCGACTAGAATCAGGTCGACTGGGGAATATCAATTTTGAAGAAAATCGACCGAACGGTTTAGGCGCTAGCGTTGACCACAGACGGACAGACGGACAGACGGACGGAATGCCGTCAATCGATTTTTAAGCAACAAATCATGGATTTTGACCACACCACGAGATAGAGGATTTTTTTTCTTAATTTAGCAACTCGTTTTATCCACTTATTCGTTTTCACGGCCCGGCAATTATTTTTTTTTCCGCCGAAAATTGGCCATTTTTTCGCGCAGCATTACATAACTTTCCCTATACTACGTATATCACTCCGTGTATACGTACGTATACGGGAAAGTAAAAATTGGACTTATTGGCAGTAAGGGTAAATTTTGATTTTTTTGTGGGGGATTAGGGGAGGGAGTAAAGCATGCAAACTCACTCAATTTTTGTCAATAAATGACTGTTACAAAATACTCTGTAATTGCAATTTGCTAAGCATTGCATACCTATGATTTAGCTGAAGCTCAAGCCTTCAACATTTCATTAATAATGAATGTGAACTTTAACAGACTTCTTCAATTTCAAAATTAAACGCATATGTCAAACAAATATATGCAGTGAAAACAAAAATATAATGAAACATATTTTTAATTCCCAGAGAAGGTAGTGAATAAAAACATTAATGAAAATATTGGCAGGAGTGTTTCACGCCAAAAGAAATGATAAAAGAACGGAAATACACTCATTAGGTTCTTTACATGGTACTTTATCACAGGTTACATAAATGGTAAATTATTACAAAAATGACAAGCAATAAAGTATCAAAAAATTAGTTACAAATTTCGAAATATGTAATAATGTACGATACATTTACTTCACGGAAAAAATGTAAATTGAAAAAGTTCTTTAAATTTAGAATAATTAATAAAGAATATCTAAACATTCTGCCAAATTTATAGCGAATACTGTTTTCATTTATATTCCCCATACTATTCACTGCAACATCCACAGTGTCATACAATCGGGAACTTCAGTACCAAAAATTAAAGTCGTAACGAAGCTCCCAATTGGATGACTGTCTTCCTCTACTTCCAGCTCGTGACCTTGAAGGGACGCTCTTAATCGTGGTATAGTAAAGTATCCGGAGTAAAGTGTTTAAATCACCTCAACGCTATGCTCTAGAATTTTCGGGTCATAAAATAAAAGTTTGAAGTTCGTTCGAACTGTAACGGCGCACACACGTCCGGGTTAACGCACACTAGTGCAGTATCGAAGATGGTTAAGATTGATGGAGGAGGCGATCAGAGACACGCATTTTGTACCCCTAAATCGGGATTTCTTTGTGGATGGATGGACGCATGTGTCACGTATACATCAGTCAGATTAGCTTTTGAGTTCAAATTTTGTCAAGTGTATAATTTCAGGAGTAAAATTTTACTCTTGATATTTGTGCTGTTCTGGGAATAATTAATATATTTTCGTTCTGAGGATACTTCTGGAAATTATGTTTATAAAAAAGGGCAAAGTTCCGATTTTCATTTCAACCTCTGAAATTTCGTGACTTGGAAAACTTCAAAGATTTTTCGAACCTGTCCTAGACCTCCAAATTTAAAGCAAGATATACCTTTCTCAATGTAATTTATCGCTCAATTTTAGAGCTTTAAATGATGTCAAGCACTTCTTTTGAAATATATGAGTAGTCGCAGAGTACAAGCACTAAGAGGAGAAATCGATTTGGTGTCCCGCGCATTCAAATTTGCGATATCAGTACAAAATGAGAAATGACAAAAGCGTATCGAAGAGATATATAGAAATTAATAATGACAGGACAACTATTCTTGTAGATAATTCGTCTGTTCTTTAACATAGCCATTGACTAACTTTAACTGCCATTGTATATTCATATCATTCATGAATCAGACATATTTCGAATCGAAAATTGAATTACCTAACCTTCACCAAAATTCTGGAAGTTCGCCCTCCGTAGTTGTTCTTAATCCACTGCTCCACAAGCACAGATCACAAAGGCACACGATGACAACAATGCGACATCGTTCGAGATGAAATTGATAACACGGGAATCCTGGATCAAAACCTCAAACGAGGGCCGATTCGCTGGGCCTGGCTGCGGAGCCGCGTGATCGCACGCCACTCCACTCCACTCTGCGACCCGCGCTCGGCCGGCCTCTCTCGGGGCTTTGGGGAACAATGGGCCGAAATTGACTGCCGCGCCAAGTCGATAATCCGAACGTCAATTACCCTGAACATCGACTACCGCGCTATATAATATGCTACACGCTGCGATTTTCCCGGACCGCAACCGGTACATAACATGCTCTTTCACTAACACGTTTTGTGCTCTAATAAAAAACAAAAACAAAACTTAATTTTGTTTTGCACCATTAATTTTAAAACCAAATGGGGCATTACTTCCTCATCTGGTAGATACATTTTTACGTAGATAATTATCATAGATACTGTTTCACTGTTATCTAGGGGAATAACGCATAACAATTATCCAATCACCGAATTCGACAAAAAATATACTCTCCAAAGCTCAACACTAAATATTTCATATCTGACGATCAGTGCTTCTAAACGTTCTGATTTGTCAAGGGAAACCTGATATATAGGAAAGATAATCTGTATTACATCGTAGTTTCATATTACGCAGTTAAAAAACAGATCACAGTTTTTATTAGTTCGTAATATATTATTTTTTAAAACAGAAACGTAAACAAATTTTCTTGAAATGTCATAATTTTAAAACAAAGCAATTGTTAATGCGACACATCACAATCATACACCAGCCGTTTCTTTTAAGATGATTAAATACACTTCGGAGAATAATTTGAGAACAATTTGAAATTACGAAAAGCCAACCATCTGAGTTTCGCGCAGAACTAGCATTGTCGCTGACTTCACACTGACTCTGACCAGGAGGTCCTAGGAAGTCCCGACTGTGGCAGGATTTTCTACAACCAGCTTGACTAGGTCGCGTTTAGGAACTGTTTGGAGGAGAATTCTACCAGCCAGCAGCTCCGATCGGCTGTTTTTTCGTTGTTTTTTTTCGACCAACACTAGGCGAATGCCGCAGCAGTACCCTAACAAACGGACCAATGACCGCGCGCGATCTTTCCTTACTCTTCCTTGTCGTATCCTCTTCCCTTACACACACACACACGAACATGCACTACATTAACACACAATTCGGGAACCTCTTGTCCCAGTTACGACGGTGCCTCGCTGGTGTGAGATAATGGTTGGGAAAGTTTTGCAAGATGTAGGTCGGCGCCGGTTTTCATATCCAGCGTCACCATAGCATTTAACGGAAACACTAATCAATCAATAATGAAAAGACAGTATTCTGAGAATTCAATAGAAGAATTATTCATATGTATGCATGTACAGTATGTTCTTGAAATACATTCAGGCGTAGGCGTGGAAATCGTAAAATATGAAGGGAGACATACTACATATTTGATCCCTTCTGGGTCCCCTTTCTTGAAGTTCATACTGGCGTAGGCGTACAAAGCGTAAAACAAGATGGGAGACATACTGCACGTTTGATCCCCTCTGGGTTCGCTTTCTTGAAGTACACGCAGACACAGGCACAGCATAAAATAAGAAATAAGAAGGGAGACATACTATATGTTTGATCCCCTCTGGGTCCCCTTTTCCTTGAAACTATTTTTTAAAATTTATATACGATATATTTTGCTAGAATATATTTTACTATTTTACTAAATACATAAAACATACAAGGAAAATGAAACTACAACTTTAATGATACAATTAATAAATACAAATAATTTTATGTTCAACCATATTCAAGGATACCGGATGGGTGGGAGAGCTTCTCAAAATATCGAGATTAATTCCCCAAAGTTGGCTAAAAAAATTAGGAAAATCAGGAATTGTTCATATTTACATAAATAAAACGTTCTATTGCTTATGGCTACGGAACACCTTTTAAAATTTTCAGAGGGACCATGGCCCCCTTTGAGAAAACAAGTAGGGATATTTCCGAGACAAAATTCTGCGCAACTGCCTTCCACAACCAACTAAAATTAGAATTCATAACAGATCGAAACGGTCCTCACGTGCCTTCGAAGGCCACGGACTTCCACACGAACCGGAGTTTCCAAAGCACGTGAAATAGAGCAACACTTGCCAGATGCTCCTCACAGGGGAAAAAAAAAAAGAAGAGGTCGAAGATCCGCCGGCCCTCGGTGACCGGTTTATATCCCTCTGACAGAGGCGAATATCCAGGCCCTCATTACGCAGAGATGATTTACGGTCAGATCGAATATAGAGGTTCGAGGCAGCGGCGGCGGCTGACGCTGCGCAGCAGACGCGGCGTTGCGTCATCGACGGCCTCCGGGCATCGCAGCGCGGCGCCGGCTGGCGGGGACCGGGGCGTCGGGGTGGCGGGGGCGGCGTGGTTTCCGCTGCGTTTGCGTCCGTCCGCTGACGCAAGGCGCGTAGAGTCGCCAGAAACCACAGAAACATACTACCGTTTCCGCTATGTACTCGTGGTACATTATGCGCGTGTTTGTATCTCCTGCATTGACACGTCTGCTGGTGATGATTATCCTGTGAGAGACAGGGCCTGAATAGGTGAAAGCAGAGTCATCAACTGCGTGAGTGTGCTTCGGTCGAATTCTGCTACATATAAAGTTAAGGATATTTTAATTGAAGAAAGACAGAACGATGGTCTTAATGGTGTTGACAAGAAATCTTGTGCTTGATGCTATAATCATTCTAATACCAATATTATTATTCTGAATGATTATTATGAATTATTATGAATCTTCTTATTAGGAAACTCGCGCGAATCATTGCAGATGGGTATAAGAATAAACATGTAGCTATGAACGCAATTATAACAGAGAATTTATTTCTAGTTTTGCTGTGCCTTCAATGAGACACCGCACGTGGCTTGCACACAGTAAAAACGCGCAGAAAGCTGCTTTCCTGCAACTCGGCACAATGGGACTCCAGATGCGATTGCGGCCGGACAAACTGGCACACGTGCTGGCTCCGACCTCTGCGACGCAATCTGCGTTGCGCAGGGCTCCTGCGCAAGAATAAACTGCTAAGCGCATGTGCGTAATTTTGCAATGAGAATGCTGCACAGTCATAGGTACAGGTAACTTCTTATGTTCAACAGCAGTCACGGATAGAGCTTCGAACAGGTTTCCTTGTTAAATTGACACTTGGAGTTTTGAAATATGGATGTCCATTGATATGATACTTTGTAACTAATTGCGCCTAACTTAATGTTGAAAAAAGAAAAAAAGAAAAAGAAGGAAAAAAACGCATTACTCGTTAAAAGCCCGTATAGTCTTGTGGATACATTAAATCAAAAATGAGAACGAATGTAATTGATAGATACCGTGCTACAATAGTAATTGGATCTGCAATATCACTTAGTTTCTCAACATATTTTCATGTACTCATACATGTAACCATAGAACAAGTAATAAAATCCTACAAATGGATAAATGAGAACACTTCTACAATCACTGCACCTTTAACTCATTACTTGGGAGAGGAATAAATAAAACTGAATAATATATTTCCCACTAAGTAAACGAAGTTATATATGAAGAAAAAATGTTTAATAAACACAACATTAAACGTGAAACAACTCTTTGTTTTATTTCGCACATAAAACATTAAAACGTAGTTCATTACGTCGCCAAACTTATTCCTAATCTTTGAAGTGTTAACGTGGTTGGTGTGTCGTACCAAGAACATTCTTCTCATCATTTTTACGAGCAATTTCTTAAATATAAGTAAAACACGCACGTGCGTACGAGATAACAATGTATGTTGCGAGCATGCGCAATTCGGTGCGGCCAGAAATGCCGCGAATTCGGCTGCCTCTCTCTGGGAGCGCGCGAGCGAGATGAAGAGCCGAAACCTCTGAGCGAGCACCACAGCAGCGTTGGGGCGCAGGACCGCAAATAAAGGATTTATCGGAAATTTCATCGGCAATAATGAAAGATTCAACGATACACAACACCAACGGAATTTCAGAATCGAATGGAACAGATGGCGCTTGCTACTAGGCAGAGCTGAACCTCGCGAACGAAACATATGTGGTACCGAAACCGCAACCGAGTTTAATTCGGTTGGTCCTTACAAGCTCGTCAAACGAGTTACACAAAATATTAATTGATTTTATACGAGAATACTCATAATGGAGATGAATTTCAAATTGAATTAGTTAATTTTCGGTCAAAAAATGCATTACAGGAAGATAATTGGATATTATCGAGAGACACTCAGCATTTGCACGGCTTTATATCACTATATAATGCATTTTAAAGCGCCACTAGAACTTAATCGTATTAGCGCTATAGTGATTTTATTTGACAAGTGGAGTTAAATGACTGTTATGAATGCACATTGAAATCGGTGTTAAGCAAAATCGAAATAAAATATTCTATGTGCGTGAAAACAATACTAGTAATCTATTAGAGTATATTCCTTGTTTGCAACAGGCATTATACACCCGTGCGCGCCAGCCATTATACACCCGTTATCTCACATATTTAATGCATCCTTATGCACCGGAATTTTTCCAGATATTTTTAAAACAGCTAAGATTCAGCCGCTCTTCAAAAAAGGCAACAAAAATGAAGTTCAAAATTATCGGCCAATTTCTCTTTTGTCAGTTTTTTCAAAATATTAGAGAGACTTTTTTATGTGCGAATGGAAACCTTTCTCAATAAACACGACGCGTTTTCAAATTGACAACATGGATTCCGGAAATCAAAATCTACGGAAACAGCCATTTTTTGTTTTCTTAAGGATGTTGCCTCATCATTGGATCAAAACGAAGCAACTATTGGAATATTTTTAGATCTTTCAAAAGCTTTTGACGTCATTGATCATAACATTTACTTTCAAAATTACCTTCGTATGGAATCCATGGTATTGCTCTAGATTGGCTATGTTCGTACCTTAAACAACGATCTCAGAGAGTAGAAATACCTTACTGGAATGATGGAACTTTATGTACACACCTTTCCGGTTCTTTGCCAATTGCACGTGGAGTCCCGCAAGGATCAATTTTAGGCCCTATTCTCTTCCTATTATACGTAAATGACATGCCCTTAGCGATTCGAAACGGAAGAACAGTTCTCTTTGCGGATGATACAAATATTCTTTGCAACAAAGAAACCGTAAATAGTACAATATCAGACTTTCAAATTTGTTCCGTAATAACAAATTAAAAGTAAATGAAAATAAAACTGTTTCAATGCAGTTTTCCATATCAAATAAAAAATTCTATACTCCATTGAAAATGAACGGTGTGCCATTGACTGATGTTAATGTAACAAAATTTTTAGGTCTATCAATTCAGTCAAACCTCAAATGGAATGCCCACTTAAATGAATTGAACACAAAATTAAGTTCATTATGCTACGCGTTCAGAATTCTTTCAAATTCCATCAGCCTTCATACAGCTCGTTGTGTATATTTTGCCAATGTTCACTCCCGCCTGAGATATGGCATAATATTTTGGGAAAACACATCTTATAGCTCACAGACTTTCAGATTACAAAAACGAATTGTACGAATAATAGGCAAATCCAACCCACGTGATTATTGTAAGTCACTCTTTATTAATCTAGGAATTTTACCATTACCTTGTCTCCTGATTTACGAATCAGTAGTTTTTGTCAAAATGACTTACTTAAGGGCGGGAATATATTTTCAGCAAACGCCGATGTCTATAAGTATAACACACGACGTAGTAATCATATTCACCAGGTTGCAGTATCAACAGTTCACTACAAAAAATTCACATACAATTCATGTACATTACTCTACAACACTTGCCAGAAGACATTAAACGATTAAATTCAATAGAAAAGTTTAAGTCCCAAGTAAAATCTTTTCTGCTGCATAACTGTTTCTATACAATTCGAGACTATACCGAGCATCAAGAAGGAATGTAGAATTAATTTTAACAATGGTAGTTAATGTAATTATTTATCATTTGGACTGTATAATTCTAAAGAACCTGTAACAAGTATTGTACCACAGTTTCTGGGTTGATGGCTCCCATCTCGATCAGGTTTTTCGTCCAGTTTCCCTGATCCTTGAGCAAATGCTGAGATGGTCCCTTGTTTTGCTTCTGGACATAAATGTAACTTCATTATTTGTGCACGTCTTCTGAATTTCAGTGGGAAATATAGTTATTCAAATTATCGTTTTTCATATTATCGCGGCAAAAAGTATTATTCTTTCATGAAGAACATGAGGGTTCAGGGCAGGAATTTATAGCTAATTTACCTTTGAAAATATATTTTATTATATATTATATTATTTTGTCAACAAAACTCGAAAAAAAACCTCTCTTTTCTGTATTCAAAATTCGACTAGAATATGGTTTAGGATAGAGACCACAGAATTATGAAAACGTGCACAAAATTCACTTCTCCCCATAGCTCGTCACACGCAGTTTTTAACTGTTTTTGACGTAAATAAATAAATACGATACTTGACCTTTCTCCAACACTTCAATTCTGTGGAATGCAATAATAAACAAAAACGCACAACTAAGTGTCACAAAAAACAGCAAACACTTTCAAACAATCCTTTATTAACATTACATTTTTTGGCCAGCGCCATCTTCGTATACTTTCGCCACCACTGACATCTCCGGCATGGTCTAGTGGCTAGGATACCCGGCTCTCACCCGGGAGGCCCGGGTTCAATTCCCGGTGCCGGAAAACATTTTTGCAACACTAAATTGTGGAAATCAACCACATTCGACTTCAACAACATATCACAAAAAGAAATTTAGAAATAGTAATGAAGGAAACGTATCCAATTGAAATGTTTTCCCCTGCGCATCGCAACGCAAGAACCACATTGATGTACAGGACAAAAGGCCCAACGGGAAATTAGTTTAACACAAAAAAAAAACAACCAACTAAATTGACACTGTTCCTTAGGAGAACAAATGTTTTGGCACAATTTTTCGATGGGGGAACAATTCAACAAAAGTCGAGTATACTAATATTTTCCAGGAATTTTATACGATTTACACATATGCCGTTTATTATCGGCATATCACGAGACTAAGTGTTTCCTTTCAAGCGAAACCATGAAACTTAAAAGGTAGAAAAAGTGAATGAAAAGCGCATATGAAAATGTGAAATTATAAAATTGAAAGAAAGAAAAAAAAAAAAAAACCCGCAAGATATTCAAAAGATTGGGAACCTCTAAATTATACTATAATTCAGCAGTATCATAACACTTTGATCATTAGTGCTTTATAACAATACGAAGCAAAATAATTTTTTCCTAATATCTTCTAGTGAGCATGGACGTTTGGCTGTCAGGATCCGTCAGGATGAGCGTTGAAAGGTGAATAGTAGAAGTACAAATGCAGAAGGGAAAGATTCAAAGGACTCAAATTGACTGGTCTGATCAATTCGAATGAAGGATTACACTAGCAGCACATTTCAAGTAGCTAGTACATGATTCATCGAAGACAGCCGATACCAATATGATGGGAAAGAAAATTAAATTAGGATGAATTTTTCTCAGGAATGAAATTTTCGTTATCGAAGTGATAGCAGTAGATACGGCAATGAGTTTATTATGGGCATTTTAATTTTAAGGATACTAAAAATAAAGAATCATTATCTGAGGCTGAGTTCATAATGAATAATACATGAATCCTACTGATCACATGTTATTTATTACGGTAACAGTGAAACCGACATGCTTCGCTATTGCAATGTATTACCCTTCACACGCTACTGGTCATGTGATTGTTAATCACGTTTTACGCTACGATCTGCAAAAATTGTATTAGATAAGACTTCCTCGAGAGTATGAGTTTCTTCTATGTCCCGGTTTGGACATGGTTGTCAAGTATCCTTTGTTAAAACTTTCTTCTTCAAGTTTGGGCAAGCATTCGCTGACACTGTCTAGGAGGAATTTGATTTATTTGTCCGAGGTAACATTCAAGTAATAATTCCGGCGGATATTTCACAATCGCAGAGGCAGTATATGTAGCGAAGACGCGCCACTTGAAGGCATGGCGGGTTGCGTAGAGATTCTGTTCAGGGGCGCTGCGTCAGCATAAAAGCAAAAGAAATAATCAACGTGCGTCTATTTGTGACAGACATAAGCACTTTCCCTTTGCACTATGCCTATATTCTTCGCGCAAGTCAAAGAAAAATAGTTAACAAAGTTTTATCGCAATCGGATAAACGGTACGACATCGCATAAAATAAAACATAAAATCCTGGAATTCAACCGCTGACTGGAGGAGAGTTCTAATGGCCGCTTCTTTGATCAGTAGTTTTTCGTCGTTTCTCCCATCAAAACAGATGAATGCTGGAGCAATACCCTAAAAAACTGTCCAAGGACCGTGCGCAATCTTTCCTTCCTCTTCTTTGTCCTTTCCTCCCCCTACTTATTCACACTTCTACTCACATGCATTAAACCACCACACATGTCGGACGCTTAGAGCGTGTCCCAGCTGGGGCGGTACCAGGTTGTTGGGAGATACCTGGTTGAGGATCATCCCGCCATCCGAAGTAGGTCGGCACCGGATCTCGTCAACAAGCGGCACAATCACTCCATCTCCCGCGAAAAAAAACATGCACTATACGTACGAAACCAATGACCTCAGCAGATGACGCGCCTGGAATCGCTAATCAATCAATGTATAAACACAGCACCGACGATGAGATAGCAATGCCAAGCTCTTACATTAAATCAACGGCGTTTCAAAGAGAAAGTTTTGTCATTTCGACTCCATAGAATGCAGAACCTGGATTCCTCCACTCTCAGACTCAGAATAGTATCCCCACAAGGGGAAGCTCTCGACGCGAGACGGTGCGCAACGATCCGATCTGCGCCACCCAACTCCCAGCCGAAGCGCGTTCACCCCCACCCCCAACTCCCATCTCCCGACCGAGCGCGACTCCGCGGGGCTGACGACGGCGGCGCAGCGCGAAGGAGACGCGATGACGCAGGTGACAGCCCCGCGGGAGATCGACTCGAGGACCTCCGGACCTTGACTCCCCTCGGCGCCTCCCGCCTCCGCTGTGGAAGCGCGCGTGACGTCACCAGCTTCACCGTGCACCCGAGCGTTAACGTGCAACGTCCCAAAGGGACGCCGCCGAAGCGGAGCCGCGCCGCGCCAACACACAGCGCACCATGACGTGGTGCGCACCGTCACGGAGAGGAATTAATCGGCTAGCGCGCGTGATGAATTAAATTGCTAGCATCCAGCGCTTCTCAAAAGAAACATTTTTTTTTTAAATTAATGAACGGAATTACGTTTTATTAAGTTACTGGTGGTCCCGGCAATGCTTCGCTATTGCTGTGAATAACGCTGAGCAGTGCAAAAATTCTAGTAGATACTTATTCGCAAGTATGGGTTTGGCTTAAGACCTGGTTCGGACATTGTTGTCAAGTATCCTAATGTTAAAAGGTAGTTCTTCAAATATGGGCATGCGTTCGCTTTGACACTATCTTGGATGAAATTTGATTTACTTGTCCGAGATTCAAATAAAAATTTCAGCCGATATTTCACAATCGTAGGGGAAGAATACTTGAATCCAGTGAAGACCCGCTTAATCCTTGACTATGCGGCATATATATTGGATTTCTAAATGGTTCCAGAAATATTTGATTAAACAAATTAAATTTAAATATCGATGAAAATATGTAGGAATATTCGCATGCAATTTCATTGCAATAGGTTTACTTCATTTTAGCAGCATTAAAACAATATTGTGGTTGTTTTCTTCATTCCTCAGGAAGTGTTTTTACGAAATTAAAGCTCTATGTGCACTCTAGATGAACACAGTTTTCACCGCCACGCTGCAATTGAAACAAGTTACTTTAATTACTTTACGTTACGTACGTTACGTTACGTACTTACGTTACTCTCATTATACTCTGAGAGGAAGGTATTTTATGAGGCCAGAAAAAATAGTTAAGGAAAAGGGTCTAGCTGCAGTATGGATGCGGAGAGGAATCACTTTTGTTAAACAATTACCTGACTCTGTTCCTATCAGAATTACTTCTTGTACTGATTTACAGAAATTGTCTCAATTGTGACTGCATTGTCCTTGTTTCTACCGTCCCCAACAAATGAAACTAATTATGTTACCAGTACTGCTGCATCTGAGTTTTCTATTGCTCATCTTAATGTCCGATCGTTAACGGCACATTTATCTGATCTGCGTAACTGCATGTACTTATATGACTTTGATGTGTTCACTATGTCTGAAACCTGGTTAAGCGAGAATATTCCTGACTCTAATATTCAGATAAATGGATAAAATCTTATTCGTTGTGATCGTCCTCTAAGTAGAGGAGGTGGTGTGTGTATCTACCTCAAATCTCAACTGAATTATTCAGTGCTAGATTTAGCTTCTAGCTCCTCAGATTCAAGCGCCCATATTGAGACTGTTGGCATATTGATAGATGGTCTGAGATGCTCGTGCGACAACTTGCCTTTAGCAATTGTCACTGCCTATAGGCCGCCTGGCTACATGCCCTCAGTCTTTTTGTTTCAACGTTAGAGTCTATAATATCCAATATTGTGATAATGACATCTTCCATAGTTTGCTTAGGCGATTTTAATGTTGATATAGGTATCACATCGACGCAATTATCTTCTGCTAATGGTCTTGTCGCTGATTTCAAAAATTCTTTAATTTTTCACAAATTATATCAGAACCCACTCGTGTGACTGCTACGTAATCGTCAATTATTGACTTGTTATTTGTATCTGATTCCCTGGAAGTGACTGATGTTGATGTATCGGACTCAGCGGGCATTAGTGACCATCAACTAATTTCCTGTAAAATTAAATGTCTTCCTAAGCAAAAGTTGCGGCACACTGTAATGTTCAGAGATCTAAGATCTATACCGATTGATAATTTTAATGATGTGGCTACCAATGAGATGATATTTTTGACGGTCAATCTATAGATGAGAAGGTATCTCTGTGAAAAACATTGTAAATTTATTAAACTTAATTTTTAATCTTTCTTCAGTGTTCCTTGATGTATTATGTTAAATTTTCTGTAACCTTCTTGATGTATATGTTTAGCATTACTTCAGTGTTTCCTGTATATTATATTGCCTCATATTATCTGCTATACACTTACAATTATATTTTACTTATGTAACTTTTTCAATTTCTAATCCTCTTGTACTTACATTTATGCTTTTTTTTTTCAACTTATTCTTATTCTCTTTTGATTTTATGTTTATGATCTGTATTTTTCTTGTGGTTAGTCTGAAAAGCAGTAATTTAATTACTGAGACTCGCCTTTGTACTTTTTGTGCAATAAGTATTATTATTATTATTATTATTATTATTATTATTATTATTATTATAATTATGGTTAAATATCATTCCTATTAAAAAAGAAACATGTTTGGATGCATCAAAATTAAAATAGCAGTTGTACTTGTAAAGAATTTGTACAATCCTTTTGAATTTAAAATACAGTTTCGTTTTTTTTTCTTTTCCATCGCGAGATCTCTCTCGTGGATTCATGGAAACCGACGCAGGCGCCGGAGCCAGTGAAGCGCGAGGCGTCGCGCAGGGCGTTGCGTTGGGCCTGGAGGATGAAACGCGCTCGGGATGGGGACATCGGCGCGGGCGACGCATCGGACTGAGAAATAAGATTACGGTGCCTATGTTTTTCTTCAGAGGAAATTTATTTTTCGGGTCCAATTCGGGCAATCTTCATATATTTGTCAATCCCGAAACTGTTCGCTCTCTTTCAAAACAAAAAAACACGCGATGGAGAAAAGCGTTGAGCATCGTTGTTTTGTTTTATTTTATTACACAAATGTTTTACCAAAAACGTGTATATATTGCTCCTTTTTGAATTTTTAGAAATCGAAAACATTTACTACGATGTTACTCGGAGAAGCATTTTGAAAAGAGTGAAGGAAGTCATTCCAGAATTTTGATGCAACAACCATTGAACTTCTTTACATTTTAAATTGACATTGGTGTCAGATATATTCTCTATTCCTCCGGACAATTATCGGAGAGGGATTCGTATTTCGCAATTTGCTTTCAAAGACAAATGTTCAACACTATTATTCTGTAATACTTTGTACACAAAAAGTTAAATCCGTCAAAACTACATTAATTCAGCATTAATTGAGCTGTCATCTTCTTAGGAGTACATTGCATTACGAAAATTCCAATTACTTAATATCAACGTCTCTTTTAGAGTTAGATACATGATTTACTGTACCTCTATAAAAAAAGTATAGTTTGGAAGCGGAAAACACGTATCATTTGAAACTGGGTCATTAATGATGCAGAAAGTAATTTTGTAGGTCTGGCTACTCGGAGAAACTCGCCTTCAGCCAGCAGTTTTATCAGGCGCAAATAAATTTAAATTTATTTTGTAGACCGTGTTTTTCGTTTTAACTTTGTGATAATAGTAGTCCAGGAGATTTGACATTCGATTTATTTTTAAGGTTCATTAATGGGTCGTCCATAAATTACGTCACCCTAAAGAGGGGGGGTGAGGCAGCGTTACACTGCATTACATAGGGGAAGGGGAGGTCATAGTTTAATGTTACGTAACATCGATATTTATTTTTTGACATTTTTCAACATTTACTGAAATAATTCATTGTTTTTTAGACTTGTACTAAAACATTAAAATATTAAGTTATTATTTATAAAACAAAAATAAATTAAAGTTATAAGATGTAAATTGTCACAAATGGAGATTTTTTTTATCAATTTTCTATTGAATCTGTAATATTGCAAAGAAAATATACAAAACCGATCTGTAGTTTATTCTAAAATCCATTTAAATTGGCCCTATAGACACTCGCCCATGATGGCGTGTGCATGGCTTGTAATCAAAAATGTTCTTGCCTATGCGACCTTCCTTCACTCATACCTTGCACCCACTTCTTGCATTTACAAGGGGGGGGGGTTGTCGCAAGCGCTACGTAATTACTTTGAGGGGGGGGTCAAGCGCGCAATACGGGTGTGTTACGAGGGGAAGAGGGGGTATTCAAAATACTCCAAATTTGCGTTACGTAATTTATGAACGTTCCCTGATGAGAATTAACAATCGATAAAATTACATATTACAGGCAACGTCCTACATGGACTTTTATAAGTTACATTGTATTATGTATATTTTTACTTCCAACGTACGTAAGCTTTGAAAATTAGGCAAAACAATGTCGAAACGTTGGATTGTAACAAGAAATTTTATCAACAGTTGATTCACATCAATGAACTTGAAAAATAAATTGTTTCTGAATAATAATGCCTGGACCTCAAGTTAAAGTGAATAAATTTAATTTTAAAAATTTCAATTTTGCTAATCACGACCTGCTTTTTTTTTTCCTGGAGAAGCTCTCTATCCGATTGAGGCCTCTGACCGAATTCCCCAAAGCCCATGCCTTTTATCCGACCCCGAGAGCGTGCGTGCAGCGAGGCGGGAAGGCGAGCGCGCATTTCATGACGGGGCGGACGAGGGCGGGGGCGAACGCCACCGGCGGCCCACTGCCTCGATCTCCGGCGAGGTCGAGCGGCAGTGATGCGCCGCCAGATACGCCCACCGCGTCGCCCCCGCGCGGCGCCCGGGCCGAGCGCGCGCTGCGTCACCGCCGACGTCACCTCCCATTGATCGCCCCGCTTGCAGCGCTGCTAACACGATCCCGCGTGCCTCGCGGGGCCCGCGCGGCGGCGGCGGCGGCTCTATTTAAATGACGGAGCGTAGGTAACATCACGTCGCGCCCCTGATCAGCGCAGCGCAGGTCGCTTCTGGGAATTGGGAGCTCTCGTGACGTGGAGGAGGCATGACGTGGATTCCGTCGGCGTGAGACGAAAGCCAGAAGCGTTGCCCTACATCACAGATTTGGTCACGTGCATATCCTCTTTAAGCTAGTTAAAACGATTAAAAAAAAGGCCATTGATTGTGGTGAATGAGCGCGTAGTTCACACGCAAGAGTACCTTCTAGTCACAACTCCCGTGCTCTACACATATCTGTAGAAGATAGAAAAGAAAACGGAAGAAAAAAATTGCACCTAGCTATGAAATTAGAGAGACGATGTACGCGAAATTCAAAAAATTAACATCTTATCCCAGTCGCGTATTATTATCACTTATTGCATTTCTCATGAGAATGTGTCGTTTGTTCTGAATGTTCGCAAGATTCTAATCAGAAAATTGTTTTTTAAATATATGATACTAAGCTTCTTTATTATTTCTATTTCTTCGGATTACTGCTATCCATTTCTGAAAGTATACGGGCAAATTGCATTTAAGTAATTTTCTCCAGAGTATCAAATTAATTGGTACAAGATTCCTCGTAAAATACTCGCAAATAGGTACAAAAAACAGGGGGAGGGGTACGTGACGGCGGCGGCTTTTGGGAAAAAGAGCGATAACAACAATTTATTTTATAGCGATCGAACAATCATCACCGATTGTAGGCTTCGTTGCTTCCAAAATGTAGCTGTTCTTCCGATTCCACTATCCATTCACAAAAACGCCACCCGAAATCTACCTATCAGCTTAGAGGAACAATATACTACCTCTATGCTACCAGTCACATTCCTTGTGGTCAATCGTTTTCTGTCATTTTCTATTTTTCTGGACTTCCTGTCAAATATTACCAAATTTCAATTGAACTTTGCGTTAACACACTGACACGTAGTTTAGTTTCAATGAAATCAACAGAAACGAATAATGATGGCGAATGTCTTCTTTCGTTATCATTCAATTTTAAGAGATACTTATCAAGGCCTAAGAACATTTTAATGCATTTTTCTTTAACACTTATTGTTAAGTATTTACAAGTTGTTCATTATTGGCAGGTACGTAAACACATTATATTGCCATTTAAAGCTTCTGAAATTAAACATATAATTTGTTTAGTGCGATATCTCTGAACAATTCAAACTTATGACACTCTTCGTTTTCACAGAAAATAAATATCTACACAAACAAATGGAACTGACGTCTCTATATTACGTAATGTTACGTTAATGTGAACGTTAACCCCGATCTAGAAGAAGACTACGTTATGTCACACTACAGACGCATATTAGACTGGCCCCGTGACGGCTGGTGACAGGGCTGTCCTCCCCCGGTCAGAGGGCGGAGAGGCCACCGAGCACGAGGGGCCCGGAAGGCCAGGAGATGGGTAACAGGGGGGGGCGTGAGCACAGTGCGCATGTTCCGCCGCAGGACAGCACATGTCGGGGCGCGACGCGGCGCGGCGCGGAGAGTAATTGCAGCGTGGCATGAGCGCCCACGCGGGGGCGGAGGGAGGGCGGCCGCCGGCAAATTGGACGCCGCGCCGCCCCGCCCCTCGGCGTCGAGAGGCCCGCCCACGAGCCCTTCCTTACAACAAAGGCCCCTCGCGCATCGCACGCCACGCCAGCTCACAAACCAACAGAGCCATCATTGAGAGAAGAGGAGAAATCTCCCCCGCCGCCGGTTTTTCGGCAACTACCGAGTTGTCCAATAATCAATTACCTGTTTAAAATCAAAGTAGATGAACATTTTTACAGTTTGGCCAAACAGCGATTCATGTTATCATGATTCATGTTTCCACTAAACCCAATGAGTAATAATACAGTGGAGTTAACTGTTATTTCTCTTCAAATTACATTCTTACGAAAATATTCCTGCTGCCCAAGAAAACAGAGAACTTACAGTAAGTGAATTACATGAAAACAACTACAGTTGTCAACACCAATTCAAGCCACGTTGTCCGTCTGCCATTTCATGAATGTCAAATGACATCCTGTCAGAATGAAAACACCCTCTAACCATAATGTAATTAGCTCCATGTTTATTAAGTAAAACGACTGTACTGTTGACAAAATAATTAAGCGGAGTTTCCATCAAACACAAGAATCCAATTAAGCTTGGCAGATGGCCTGAATTTCATTCTTGAAATAAAAACAAATTTAATTCAATTTCGCAATAGGTTATATTAATATGAGAATATTTTAAGTCATGTTTATTACAACATTGAGTAATGTTTTCCCTCAAAAGGAATAAAGAATTCAGATTGCCAAAAATGTCGAATTAAAAAAGTTTTCATTTCTTAAAAAGTGCTACTCAATCACCTGACATTACCGAATGACTGATGCATGAAAGAAAACGGACTCTCCTTGGACATACTCCGAGAACTAAACAATGAATTTCAGGACTCCAGGGCTCAAAGAATACAAAGAGCTTCTCCCCTCTCGACTATAAAGTGCAGCGCAAGTGAACTAATATTCTTATTTTTCGATTAGGCGGTAGAACGAAACAAACATCATGGTCTCAAAACACAAGATCTATTACCAATTTTATTTCCTCTTATGGGGAACGGGTCCTCTTACAAACATCACCCTAGAGAATTTTACGGAAATAAGTATGCTGAGGACTCTGATTCCGACTTTCCAGCCAAAATATATGATTTACTCTAGTGCCCCAACCATATTCAGGAGTTTTCCGTATGTTCCTTAGTTAATGATATGAATTTCTTAGTTAATTTTAATTTGTTAATTGCCTATATTTTGCGTCAAATTACATGAAAACTACTCATATTTTCGAAAAACTGAACACGAACAAAACAACTCCAAAGTATCTTTATAATAATAATAATTATTATTATAAAGATACTTTGGAGTTGTAATAATTATTATTATTATAATAATAAATTATTATTATTGTTATTATTATTAATATTTCTCCCGTCGAAGCCACCCGGTGCGCCCCCATCACACAACTGCCATCTTCCACCGCCTTCGCCTTCGCCCTAGCAGCCCCGCCCCGCCGCGGAGGAAAACGGATGCAGATGCACGGCGGCATTGCCACTTCCACTCTCGCCTCGAGCCGCGCGCGCAGGGCCGCACGTTGCCTGCCGGGTTCCCAGCGCGCTTTTTTATCGCCGCGGACGCCCGTGTTTTGTGATAGCATCGCCGTGAGAAGCGAGACGCCGCCACCGCCGCCGCCATCGCCATTTCGCCGGGGGTCACGGTCGGGGCGTTGCGCAACTCGAGCTCCCCGCCTCCACTTCACTGCTACTGTCGTCGGGGGAGAAAGGCGGATTGGGAGTGACAAAATCTATCTACAAATACGGACACAATTTCGGGATTGATTTCTGAACGACCAGCCAATGCAATTACACATTTACCGTTTGGGAAAGAATGCTCGATATCAGCGATTCGTGACCATGTACTTTCTTCACACTACGAATCCAGAGCATATAAGTTTGCTTTTTAGATAACTTTGTGCTACATCTGATCATGTCTATTCAGATATCAGAAGGGATGAAAGTTTGATTTAGGGAAAGTTCATGACAATGAAAATATGGAAGATAGGAAGAACAAAGAGAGTGAGGACTAATAATAACATTAACAAAATTTTCCATTTTTAAAACGGACGTCATTCGCTTTATGTTTTACTGTTCGTGGTGGCGTTATGTTTTCTTTGTCCAAACAATTAATTAATGCTTCCGCTCCCACCATTACGACTCGTTACGTTAAACACTGCTAACAAAACAATATGTGCTCGGGGAAACGCAGGCGGCGGCCCACAGCACTTCGCCGGCGGCGGCGTGCCGGGCTGAAAAGGCGCCGCCCGAGTGGCAGCCTTGCCCGGTGCCGCGCCGCGGCGCTGCCCCTGTACGTGGCAATTAGGCCGCCCGTCCGCCTGCCTGCCTGCTCGCGCGCAGTGCAGCGCGGCGCGGCGCAATGGAAGGCGACGCTCCCTGCCCGCCGCGCCCCTCCACACCCTGCGCCGTCGGACGCGGGGCGCCAGCCGTCCTCGCCGCGCTCTTTGTCCCACGCACACGCGGAGCTGCAAGGGGGTGGGGGCGAGAAGATCAGGTGACATACCCGCCTTCTTGTTTCTTACAGCTCACGTCCAAAGGAACAGGGCTGCCCCTTGAAACGAGACACTTCTTGGGTCATTCGATATCGTTGTAACGTAGACATCGAAACAGCAATGGACAATTCCGCAAGGACCGGGAAAATTGGCTTTACTGCACGCGATCAGGTGACTCAAGAGAAGTGTGAAACTTGGATATCAAGGACAGCCTGTCATGATTCAGAGCACACCTAAATTAAATCAGTCATGAATACGCGGATGCCAATTATGACAATGGAATTGATGTTAATCAAGAATAAGTTTTCAATGAAGAACAGAAACTTTCGATAACACGAAGAGGAACTAGTCATACTGAAATAAAAACATTCCTGGTATCGATATCATACATCTACCAAAAATCAAGAAAATATGTTCGCATGCATTCGTCCACAAAAGCGCCCCTACAAAGAACACACAGGAAATGTGACTTCTACACGGTTATTAACAGTTTAAAAAAAAGTATTTTAAAATTTTCAAACTTACCACAACTCATTGTAGTCAGTCAAAAATGGATAGCAAACACGTCAACTCACCTAAAAAAGAATATAAATATGAGGGCTCTAGTCATATTTATAAATAAATAATATGAAACAATCAGGATACATTCGACATTTCTTAAAACTAATAGTAGAATCGATTTATTCTATTTCATAAACTGCCACTAAACAGTCTTATGGAAAGAGTGAGTACCTATAGAAAGATACAGTCTACGTTCTGAAAATGCGTTCTTACTACTCCTGAAATTCATTCTTTACACCAGTGGCGTAGCGTCAGGGGACGCTGAGATGCTGAGCATCCCCGTATATAAGAACCTTAAATACTGTATTGATAATCTTACAAGTGGTCTGTTGAGCGAAACACGTTTTGTATTAATTTAAAATTGATTTCCTATGATTGAATTCGGCGGGCTGTTGAAGCTGGCCTCTGATTGCTTGGATGCTAAAATACTTCAGCGTCTGCCGCCAGATTGCGACGAGCAATGACGCATGCGCAGATGGCGAGGTCCCCCTCTCCCCTCTTCACCAATGGCCCAGAGAAACCCGACTGCTTTACGCTAGCGTCTACTGCGGAAAGAAGCTCGTTTGTGCACGAGAGCGCAGCACACTTCAGGCGTTCAGTAAATTATCTTTCTCTCTCTCACTCGGGAGTCCCCGCTTGATCATGGGTACAAACTGTAGAAATAGTGCCTGACTACTATTTCTTAATTAATATCCAAGAAATTGTATTATCTCTTAAATAGATTACATATTATTTAAGTCTGCAATGTATAAATTAACAAATGGTCTTATTGCCATTCGCGTATAAGAATTAAAGCTGAGCCATGTGTAATTTGCTTTCAAGACATCGGCAGCCCTGACTGCTGTGAGGATTTTGTGGGAAGCGCCTACACCGTCGTAAGCAATCGAGATCGTGGAAGTAGTCCCAGTGTATCTGCCTTGTGTTGCGTTCGCCTGTTAGACGAAGTAGTTGATAGTGACATTTTGTGTGTTATTGTTGAGCATCCCCAAACGTGTGAGTCACGCTACGCCACTGCTTTACACTCGGCGTTTCGTAGAGAAACCTCACGTTAGGGCTCCTGTTTTTGGAACTCGTTGGCTTGAAAGTGCTAGGTGAGGGTTATTGCTGCTGGAGCTCATACACTCCGAGAGACAAGAAATAAAAGAAGAAAAAACAACGCAAAGACGATGTGAGTAACTGTTCTACATGCAGAATGTCAGATGATCATGTGGATCACTTGTAGACAAACTATTCAATAATATCCTTCTACAGAATAATGGAGTGGCGGTAGTTGTGACGGCGCAGTGTCGGATCCATGGAGGAGGGGGCCCCATGGAGCCATGCCCCCCCTCCCCCAGAAGGCCAAGAGTTTTCGTTTGTTGCTTTCTTTTATTTGTCAAAATTGATTTAATATTTATGTTAGAATTACGTAATTATTTTAAAAAAATACTTATAGTATCATTTACACTACAAAAAATAATATACAATAACAATGTTTTAACAAAAATCTATGATGGCCCCCCTCCAAACTGATCGTCTGGATCCGCTCCTGTGCCGGTGATGCATAAACCACGCCCCATAGCCTTCGTTTATCAAAGGACGCACTTGACGAAACCAATCACAACTTGGTGGTCCTCCGAATTTTAAAATTGTTGAGCACTCCGGGCGGCTTTGGCTCCTCTCCGCTACGCCACTACCTGCGGGAGTAACATCAGCAGGCGCCGCATTACACTGCCGGGGCTAAGAAAACCTCCGCCAGAGCCCAAGAATCCAGCAGGCTCCCCGGATTAAAATGCACCGTTACGCAAAATGTTCTCGGTCGGTTGCGCCAAAGCGCGATGAAAGAGGCACTTCCTAAACGAGATGCCCGGCCGGGGAATTGCAAGCCCTCTGGAAGGGCGTCGGGAGAAGCTGCTGCTCCTGCCAACGCTTCTCGCTGGCGCGCCAAGCTCCGGGATACGGACGCAGGCCATTCGTTCTCCAAGCGTTGCTAGCACGCGGAGAGGGAGAAATAGGTAGGTTCGGCGCTCCCTTTCACGGATGCGTAGGCCTCTGTGTGCGCACGTTATTTCAGAAACAGGGCAAACTTTGCTGACGGAATTTTTAGGGATCACTGAAACGACGTCATACATTGTAAACTATCGATAAAACTGTTTCCCCATTAATATTACAAAAAAGTAGAGAAAATAGCAATATGCTTCAATAATTATTCTGCACAGTATCCCAGAGACACTCTATGGGAAATCAATAGAGAGTCATCTAGGTCATACAGAATTAATAAGGTGGCCTCCCAACAGCAAGCAAAAATCATAAATTACCCAATTTTTGAATAATAAATCTTCCGACAAGTACGAACAATACGACAACGAGAGTTCGTTAAAAAAAAAGCTGCATTACAATCGTTTTGGAAATACAAGATTTATTTAGATTGGAGAATGTAAAGGTGTTTATGAGGTAAGTTATGCAACTACCTCAAGTGTTTTTGGTGCAGTTGTCTAATAGAAAGTAAATTGTTTTTCAACAATTATCTCTCCAGTACACATTTTGAGAATAAGAAAAATAACGAGTGATTCTTTGGTATTAATACATTGTAATTCATATTTAGTACGTGACATCACAACTTCATGGCTGCCTGTAAGCCAGCGGCAGGGTCATGCATCTACATTTTCTTAAGGTACTGAATTACATTTGCACAAAATCGAGTATATACTCATTATTGACACCGAGTAATACATTCGATTTTTTCTTTTCTTTTTACTTTTGAGAAAGGCTTACTCATGCCAGACGCACTTTTGAAAATTCCCGGATATATCCAGTCGCCGCTTTGCAGTTCCAGGATTATTTTTGATTTCCAGAGCACTCGAGATAAACACGCAATAACAGTCAGAAATAACCGTTATCGATTTC
>JAHLJT010005535.1:0-30519 GCA_031308135.1 Acheta domesticus
TCCGCTCAGTATTTTCGATTTCTTCAGTCATAATCAACAGATTTTAGTTTCAATATACTGTTACTTTAGCATAATTACTGATGTCAATGTTTATTTTTGTATTTAATGTAGTTTTCAGCTTTGAACATTTTAACCATAAAGTCAATAATTTTACTGTTTCTGACTGTTCCAAACACATTGTATCATTAGTATTATTACAGTACATAAAAATTTAATAACGGTAACAAATCTAGTCATGCCTTGTGGAACGGATACATCAAATAAAATCTTCTTTACACTAACAGGGGTGCTGTATGTTCGCAACTCTTTGTAGCATAGACATTGCCGAAGCTCTGGAAGAATGGAGGAGGAAATGCAGTGTAATGGGAATGCAGATCAGGGAATCAACATGTCATGTTCTACTTCTTGCTGATGATCTAGTTATCATAGCTGTGGACTTGGAGGATTTTAACTATATGTTTAGAAAATTAAAACAGGAATTTGATATATGGGAACTGCAAATAAATGTATCCAATTGAAAATGATCTGTATATTGGAAATGATAATACAATAAAGTGATGAGTTCAAATACTTCATAGTTTCAAAAGACGGCACCAAGTAATAAGGATATTAATAATAATTCATTATAATATTCATAATAATTCAAGGGAAACAAATCATAAATACGCTAAATGCAACTCTGTGGAACTTCGATTATCAAAGAAAACAAAGAACTAGTCGTGCTACAACAGCACATACTTTCCCGTGTTATTGAAAACAGCTACGTAGGATCGAAATATTGCACTTTCTGTGGTACTAATATCTTAGCTATTATTTCAAAACGTCCATTCAACCAAGAAGCGAACAACTCACTGTTTCCATCGCAGTGTTGTCAAAACTATGTGAATTCTATAACCGCGTAAAATATAATACAAATGTTTGTAAACTTGCATTGGAAAAAGAAGCCTGAAACCATACAGCTATATCAAGTCATAACAATGACACGTAATTCACAGAAATTCACGACAGCGATACGGAACTCCGTTGTTGCATTTCCTGCATTGTCGATACTCTCTTAAAGAACTAGTAATTTTTATTTTAAAAAAACATAAATAGATAAATAAACATTAATGCGTAAATGTAAAACAAAAGGTCGAATATAAGAAACGAACAAAGAAATATATACACAATTGCAAATTCTAATTTACGACGTATGACTGTCTGAAGAAGTAAATTTGCAGCGGGCTTTTATGTTTGTCACGAAATTACAGAAAAACTATGCCTATATTCACAGAATTAAGCCTGACTTTATTTGAACACGTAGTTTTGATAAATACATTTCCTTGAGAAAACCAGCTCCCATCTACCACCGCCCAAAGTACATTTTTTTTCTCATTTTTAAGTTTCCTAATGGTAGAACGCAAAGATTAATTTTAGAATATTAAGAACACAAAAACCTTGTCCTAAATGGCAATTTCTTTTAAAAGTTTGTAGCCGGTTTTAAGAAAATGGCGTTTAGGTGCTACTAAAAATGCGAAATTTGAAGCTATTTTTTCACAGAAAAGTTTTGAGTTTAGAAAAAAAAACCAACTCATTTGAAGTAATTTGAAGGAATTATATTCACAAATATAATAATGTTTACAAATTGCTGGTAATGTGCATATTAAAAATCTCAGAGATATTTAAAAAAAAATTACATGTGTAATTTTTGAAGAAAAAAAACGCTCAAAATAAACACATCATATGAAAGAGTGCAATTAGCACTATCCGTACGAAATGTGCGTTTGAGCGTTTTTGAAATGTGCGGATTTTGAGTTAGTTTTCACAAAAACTGTTCAGTTCTCGAGAAACTTTTTTGAAATTATTTAAAGCACATGAACCCGTTAAAACAATAATGTCAACAAATCACTGCTATTGTAAATATTAACAAACGTGAGAGACAAGTCAAAAAAATTACATTTTTTGCAATTTTTGACAAACAAAAGAAGAGAGCAATATGGCGTTTATGTCATCTAATAGAATATATTTAGCACACTCCCTACCAAAAGTTTGAATAAAAAATTTGGAGCTGTTTTTGAGAAAATCTTGTCTTTGAATTTTTTTCAAATTGCACGTATTGCACGCAATTGTGCACGAAACTACTAAAATTAAAAAAAAAAAACTGTACATGACCTAAAAGCAAGAACTCACTATGAAAAACAAATTCTTTTTGAAGGAAAAATCTCTATGTGCACTTTTGTAGTCGGAGGAAAACGCCGAATAAAATTCAAACTTTCGCAATTTTTGAAAATTCAGAGTGAACTGTGAAAATCGGACCTATGACACCTTAATAACTGTATTTTACTCTATTGATACAAGAAATGAAAGAAGACTAGTGGTGCTACAACAGCACATACTTTCCCGTATTATTGGAAGCAGCTAGGTAGAATTGAAATATTGCACTTTCTGCCCTACTAACATCTTAGCTATTATTGAAAACGTCCATTTCAACCAAGAAGCGATCAACCACGGTGTAAGATGTATAGGTGTGTTAACTAGCCGCCTTTGGGGCAATTTTCTTAGCCAGTTTGATGCTAGTTCCTCGCTTGTCCGTACGATCAGTTTGGGTCGCAGTGTAAGATATACATCTTAAGATATACATCTTGCTCTGTTTTTGTTTTTTTCAAAAATTATAAAAATGATTTTTTTTTTTCGACTTGTTTTGAATGGTTTCTCAAATCTTTAATATGCACATTACCAGCAATTTGTAAACATTATTATATTTGTGAATGTAAGTACTTGAAATGACTTAAAATGAAGTTTTTTGAAAACTCAAAACTTTTCTGTGAAAAAGAGCTTCATATTTCACAATTTCAATAGCGCTTAGCCATTTTCTTAAAAAAAACTCCCTTTTCAATGGAAATTGCCATTTAGGAGTAGTTTTTTATTGTTTTTTATATTCTTAAAATATATTTCCGTTCTACTATTAAGAAACCGAAAAGTTAAGAAAATGTCAAAAAAAATGTAATTTGGGGAACGATAGATGGCAGCTGGCAAAGTCTGAATAGCTAGCAGAGACCAAAGGAAATAGGAAACTAATACGGGAAAGTCTGTGCCATTCTGTTGCACACTTGTTTCTGTCGATTGTAGTACAGGACACCGTGACTCAAAGCACTATATCGTGCCAGAAACAAGCCCTCTCGCAATATTAGAAATTTATGAATATTTGAACGATGAAAATGATTCTGAATTACCTGAGTTAGACGAAGAAAAAGATTCATTTCAAGATGAGGATGTGTTTGATGACATTTTTTTAAGAAAATAGAGGACAATTACGTGAGATTTGAAGATTAAGTCTGATTCGATGGAATTCTTGATGAAGTGCGATTTGATGGGTTGGATCAAAGAGTATATCTCAGAGACGGCACTCAATGTTAAACGGAGAACCTTTATTTGCTGAACTTCCGGTGCCGCCATATGCAGCTGTATTGATTTCTATGGGCAAATAATAGCGTAGCGTAGCGTAGCAATAACCGCAAATAGCAATAGAAATAACCGCAATAGAATAGCGTAGAAAAAACCGCAAAATTTGAAAACCAGCTACATGGAAGTTTTAAAAATTTTTACTTCCCCATTCCGGTAACCATAACTTATCAAAAAACAACAAAAATAATGGTAAGGATTTTGTGGAAGAGAAAACACAATTATAGCAGTAAAATCTAGTATTTTTTGAGCATATTGACATTACACAATTTTATAATTTCAATAGTATTAACAATTTTGTATTACAAAAGGCAATAATCACAGTATACCAGCCCGAACATGCAACTTTGCTTGCTTGGAGACATGCCAAATTAATGTGAATAGTACTTTATTACACAGCACTATACATGAACAATATGAACAGTGCTTTAAAGAAACAAATTAAAACATTACTGCACCTTTGCTCTGAATTAGGCTCTGAAACAGGCAGTAAAAACTTTTGTTTTGATAATTTCCAAATAAAGTGTCATAGTAAAACAGGCATTCCAAATTTGTGAAAATGACCATCTTTTACAGAATTAATTTAATCCTCAGAGTTTAATTTAATTAGAACTTTGCAAGAACAGATGTGGGAAAAAATAGTTTATACATGGACCTATATCGAATGACAAAGTACACACTGAAATTAATATTCTCATTCTTTATACCATTACGAACTGTCAGCTTAGAAGAGTATCTGCAAAAACTTTGTTGAGGATTAAGAAAGCCATTCACTGCACATAACAATATTTCTTTAAAATTTTCTCTCTTGAGTTCTGACTCCTCAAAGGAAACAATTTTAAAACCAAACGATCACTTCATGTTAACTTACATTACTAGGGTATAGTTTTAACATTAAAAATAATAGATCAACATTATTTTCACTCTATGAATCATTTCCACTTTTTTCCCACCATCCCCTAATAATAAAGTAACTATGGTGACGTTAAAACACTCGATTGGATGAAACCGTCGAAAGCTGATTCCTGTCAGGGGCACAGTTTAACAAATGTAAAAAATAAAAAGATAAACTGTGATACACTTTCGACACAGGAATTCTGTTTAAAAAAGTCTTACTAGTTACAGCCATTGCAGATGGTGTCACCATCAACTGGTTCAAAGGATCTGAAAATAAACTTAAACATAATCATAAACATGAAATTCCACAATTTATAACTTAAATATTTAAATGTACTTTCAAGGCAAACACCACAAATACTGTCAGTAAATGTATAGGGCACAATTACTGCAGACAAAGAGTACAATGTGGCACTTCTAAAGAAGGCTCTGCAAAGACAAACTTCTGGTGAGATACACTTCATTCAAATTATTTACTATTTGATTGTAATGAATATTGCCACTAACTGTTCTCTGAACAAATAAACTCTTATTTCTACTGAAAAATCTTACCATTAGCAACATCTACTGCAATTTGTGGTGTATTCTTTCAATCTGGGTATCTGAAATTCGAAATAAACATTAGAATATCACTTTACGACGCACGCTTGAAATATCTGAATGCACATCAAAGATAATGTAGTACTTACTTCTTCCTACTGGACCGCTTTCTCGCAAAGGGGATTTCGTAGTTCCGAAAATTGTATGGATCAGCATTATCAATGGTCTCTGATTCGCAGTTCGCTGTTCCAGAAAATGCTCTTTGCTTATAATGCTTCCACGAGCATTTGGCTAGAGCTGGTACCCAATATATTTTAGCCATTCTCTGCGATTCTTTGCGATGCACACTGGGACAGAAAGAGCTGAAACCTGGCCAAAACTCCTGGAAGCCTATTTACACACGAATTCGGGACGGGAATCATATTAAAATGCTATAAATATATAATTGGATATATAGAACATATATTTTTTTCAACACTAATTATTTATTTATATTTTACAATCATGTGTTTCCATCTGAATCATTGTCATCATTAGACGAATGTGTAAAGGACTCTTGATACTCTGTAAAAAGGAGATTAATTCTCTCCTCCCACAAATAAAACGACTTTTTTTGCTAATTTTTTCCAAAATTGACACATAGAGATCAGAAGCAACTAACAGGTTATCATTATGTCCTCTATTGTAGATTTCCGGCTACACGTTCTGGAGTAATGACGACGGCATATTTTCATGTTTTATACAGCGCACCTGGGCTCTTCAGAAAGGTGTTTAGCACATTTTCTCGGCGCGGATAAAGTTGCAGTGACTTTCGCCGAGCTGGGCACTCTTTGTGGTCTTCCCGCCAATTATGGGAGTTCCATGCTGCACCAGTGAGTTATGGGGGCGCGAAAACAAAATTCGCGCGTCCCTCTTAAAAAAATAATTAATTAATTAAAGAATTAATTAATCATTGTTCCCCTGCGCCTCTACGCATGGAGCGCCCTCGTCCGTCACGCGGCTTTAGCCACGCCCCACCGCCGCCGCCGATTTCAAAGAATAGAAAAAAATTTAACAATTTCTCAAAACTCTTGCAATGCTGCAATAACACAAAATGAAAAGCACACTAACTAGGCGAGGCTGCATGACTGATACAGTTAGAAAATGTAATTAGTATAAACATTGCAGAATGTATTGAAGCGTATGAGGCACACATGTCTAGATTTTTCAAACCAGACCACGCTCATAGCACAACTGCTCCTCCTTTTTACACATCTGTCTAGTAGGGGGTCCCAATGCACACACAAAATGCCTTTCGCTGACGGCAAAAGTTCACGGCTTTCTTGAGCACTCCGTGATCAGCTGCCGCCGCCGCCGTCGCCGCCACCACCACCGTCGCCGCCCCTCTCCCCCCACCGCCCGCCCGCCTTTTGCTTCTTCTTATAGAAAAAAATACTAAATACCACCGTTTGGCGCTTCAGGAGCGCTCTAGTAGTAGGAGCTATAATTTAGCAACATAACAATTGAATAGCACTAAAAGTGGCATAAACATGCTACCAGAGGTCTGCAACGGCTCCTGTGCGGGCACGAATGCGACAATGGGAAAGCGCTGTGCGAATGCGAAAATAGAATCATTCTGGGCAGTAATGAAAATTCTGGGTAAAATGTATCCACGTGATGGTTTTCTCCTCCACTTAATCTACTTATTCTATTCTACGATTATAACATAAAACACGTTGTTGCCGCCGCCACCACCGCGCTCGCTGACGAAATCTGCCGGAACACTCCATAGTGACCTCCAAGGGCTAGAAAAAAAACTACTGCTAGGTAGTACCTCACACAGCCGTAGATGTCGTGCCATGACAATATCTACTAGTGCTCCCTAGGAATAAATTCAGAAAGCAGATGATACGTCGCGACGGATATATCCGTCTTAAGCGCTCATGGCACGGCCGACCCGCGCCGGATATATCCGGCATTAGCGCTGAGGGCACGGAAGTCTTGCGCCGGATATATCCGGCATTAGCGCTTAACAGGTTAATAAAAACAGAATTACAGGAGAATCAATTAGCAGTGCTGTTTGTTAACATTTACTTGTGCTGTGTGCGTTTTTTTATGCGGTTTGTATGGTGCAAATTAAAAGCATGGTTCTTGGTTTATGCCTTTCCAATTCCTGCAAATCTTATGCAAAATTCCTAACCTCATATCTTCACGTAACCGATCGTCGGGCCGTCTGTTAGCAGGGAAATAAATACATTTGACGATATTTATATTGCTCGTTTTCTTACGAAAAGTGGTGTTGGCTTCCAATTAACTAATACAACGTCTGCACTAAATTTTTAGGCCGTCTTTCGCGTCTGAAACTTTGATACACTTTAAATGCTATTGTGAAATATTTCGGGTTAAGGATCCTGGTACAATTTGAATTAAGATTGTCACAAAGGTGGAGTCTTGCGATATGGGAAATTTCGCGAATTGAAAGTAATTTGAAAGCTTTGCAACCAGTTATGGTGGCATGTCTCGCGTGTCTTGCGAGATAGAATCTCTGAGGTTTGGAAGAAATTGAAACTCTTAAAATCGAAGGGATCAGCTCAACAGAGTTTTTTGGCCACGACTCATGAGAAAAGTTTTTCGGAATGTGAAAATGCTTACTTAGCCGTTAAACAGTTATTGAATGAAAAATACGAGCCCTTTGAAAAGCCTCCTGCTGTTGCCTCGGCATGTCATCACGTCCCGCTACCGAACATTAAAATTCCTAAATTTGATGGAAGGTATAGAAATTGGCAGCGTTTTCGGGATTTGTTCACTCAATTAGTCATTAATCAGGCCCAGATGCCCGATTCACAAAAGTTGGTGCATTTAATGAGTAGTCCTCGAGGCAAAACCTCTAAAGTTAATTTCCGGTGCTCACAGTATCAGAGAGATCATTTCAACAGGCCTGGGCTTTATTAAAGGATCGTTATGATGATAAATCAAAATTTTAGAGGAGAATATTCATGCTCTATTCTCCTTTCCTGTCCTCAAAATGGTGATGCTTCTTCATTAAGAGAATTGCACAATGTAACCTCTCATTGGCTATGTCAGCAGTTACCACTACAGTACCTATGGCTGAGATAATATTACAATTTTAGTGCTCAGTAAGTTGGACAACAAATAGGAAAGCATTTTTCCTTGCTAAAGCAAAAAATGATATTGTTCACTGCAAAATGTTTTAGATTTTCTTTCACTTCGGGCAAGAGCCCTAGACATTGCCCCTCGTTCTAATGATGTGAATTCTGTTTCAGTCTATAAATCTAAGTCTATAAATCCCTTCACAATCTTCACCTGCCAAACAGGTGTTTCAGCTGGAAAGATGGGTCACCAGTTCCCAGTCTTCAATCCTGCATTTCTTGCAGTTCTGGAGAGCACCCACTTTTCGCCTGCCTTCGTTTTCGTACCTTGGCTGTCTAGCAGAGATGGGATTTCGTGTCTTCTCATCCAACTCTGCCACAACTGTCTTCGAAGGAAAGGTCCTTCTCATCATTGCTCACAGCGAAGTTGTAAAACATGTGGTAAGAACCATCATTCAAGGTTTCATAAGTTTTCTTCACAAAGAGCAACACAAAATGTCCATAATCTGGCATCACCTCATTGTTCTAGTGTCCCCAACACCTCTGCTGGACCAGCAAATCTACCACCCAGAATACTGCAAAACAAGCACACGATACTAAGGCTTCACATTGTCACACTTGGTTCGTAGCCAGACATTTAATGTTGGTTCTCTCCTTCCCACAGCCATCCTAAAAGTAACAATGAATTGGGCCAAACCCTGCCCGCTAGGGCGTTACTTGATTCTGGTAGTGAAGTCTCCTTGATCACCGAATCACTGGTACAGGCCCTCCGTTTCAAAAGAATAAGGCATAATGCTACCATTCATACTATTAATGCCCTTACTTCTGGTTCAAATGCTAGAGTTCATGTGTTAATCTCCTCGCGGTGTTGTAGGTGGAAAAGGGCAATAAAATGTTTAGTGGTCCCTGCTATTTCCAAATACACCCTCGGAGGAACATTAATTTAGCTGCCTGAAGCTGCCTGCCGGCCTAAAACTGGCTGATGACCAATTCTATATTCCTAAAAATTAGACATTTTATTAAGCTCTTCCTTATTTTTTCAAGTGCTTAACACTAAAAAGAGGCAGTCATTGTTTAAATGTTTTTATTCTTGATACTAAGTTGGAACTGTCATTGCGGGGGATCAGTTGCCCACACTGTTGGCCAAGTGCGGCACCCCCAGATCAGTATTTTTTCTTGACTGCCCCATCTCCCTCCTTAGTCGATGATTATTAGAATGTTTGGAATTCTGAGAGGATTTTTCTTTCTCGTGATGAAAACTTCTCACAACTTGGATCATCCTTGTGAACAAAAGTTTAATGATGACACCTTCAGGTTGGAGATGGGCAATTTTGCGTCTCTTTGCCTTTTAAACGTCTCCACATTTATTGGGGAATTCGCATTTTGTAGCCAAACAGATTTTGCTTGCTTTAGAAAGCAGATTTGCTAAGGATGGGGAACTAAAAGCATATTATGTCAAGTTCATGCGAGAATATATGGAATTGGGGCCTGCAGTTGAATGCGTCAGTAAGGTAGCGCGTCCCTTCGTTTTATACCTCATTTTTGTGTGTTGAATCCACATTCATCTGATACGCCACTGCGTGTGGTCTTCAATTGTAGTGCCAAATCATCTTCTGGACTAAGTTTGAACGACCTACTCTACGTTGGCCCAAACGTGCAATCAGAGCTCTTTGACATCATGCTTAGATTTCGATTGTTCAACGTTTGTTTCACAGCAGACATTGAGAAAATGTATAGAATGGTTCGGGTGTATGATAATGATACTAAATTTCAGAGAATTTTGTAGAGAGAGAACCCTCAGGACCCTATTAAAATTTTTACGTTGCAAACTGTCACATATCGCATGGCGACATCCGCATTTCTTAGTACAAGGTGTCTTAACAAGTTGGCTGAAGAGATAAATGAAATTGATCCTGAAGTGGCTTCAGCCATCAGGCATGGATTTTATGTTGATGACTTACTGTTTGGGAGCGACTGTGCTGAGAAGGCAGCATCCTTGTTTCAAAGGATTGCAGTAGGTGCTCAAAGGGGCTCATGTTAATTTGAGAAAGGTCAATAGCAATTCTTCATTGTTTCTGGCCACTCTAAATAGTACCCCCGCACAATACTCTTCCACGCCTCTGGCCTTGGGCGGTACACACAGAATATTGGGTTTGACTTAAAACACCGATACAGACACACTTTGCATTACTCCGATCCAAACACTTTCAAATTCCCGTGTATTACAAAAAGGGTTGTGTTGCATTTGATCGCCTCTATCTATGACCCATTAGGTTTTGTGAATCCTTTCCTGGTAAAAGTTGAAGTTTTTTCTGCAAACATTGTGGTCTTGCAGTTGCATTGGGATACTCCTCTTTGTTCTGACCTCGCTTGTTGTTGGCAGTCTTTAGTCAATGAGATTGTTTTACTGCCATCGATTATATTCCTACGCAAGGGTGTTACCCCAGGGTCACCTTCCGTCTTGCCTGGTAGGATTTTGTGATGCGTCTCATAAGGCTTACGGAGCTGCATTGTATCTTGTAATCATGATTCCTGCATCCGTTAGGCATAGCCACTTGTTGTGCTCTAAATCAAGATTTGCTCCCCTAGCAGGCTCTACTATTCCTCGCTTGGAGTTGTGTAGTGCATTGTTGTTGGTAGAATTGACCCAAGAAGGTAGTGCGAGCATTGGAAATTGTGTGTTCAATTAATCAAGTGTATCTTTTTCAGATAGTTCTATTGTTTTGCACTGGTTGGTGAAAAGCAATAAGCTTAATGCTTTCACTGCCCATAGAGTCTCAAAGATAGTGGTATCCTATCCACTATCTTGTTGGCGCCATGTAAGCTCAAAGCAGAATCCCGCCGATCTGCTAACCCGTGGTGTCTCCCCCCAGGTACTGCAACACAGTACACTCTGGTTTTTAGGACCGCAGTGGTTGAAGGAGCCAGTGTCTAAGTGGGCCAAGCCTTCGTCGACGCTGAGGTAGCAGAAAATGGTAAGGTGGACTCTCTCTGTGTATGTTCACTGCTTACCAAACAAGTATGCCTTCTTCAGATGGTGGTGAAACGCAAAATTCCTTTGTTCAAGTGCTGCTTAGCAGATACTCAAAATATCACAAGTTGATAAGGGATTTTGCACTATGTTTAAGGTTTATAACAATATAACGAGCCGGAATTGTTGCTTGCATTGATCCTGCATCTGCTCAGACGAGGAGACGGGGTTGGTTGTCCCCTCTTGAAATTGAGAGAAGCCACAATGGTAATCATAAGGCTCATTCAGCAAAACATGTACCCCCTTGAATATAAGGCACGCTCAACAAAGAAGGGATTACCTCCCAAGTCATCTCTCCTTAGCTTGAATCCTCATCTAGGCCCTGATGGGCTCTTGCGGGGGGTGGCCGTTTAATGCATTCTCAGGTGGAGAGGTTAAACAAGCATCCTGTTATAGTTCCGCCTAACACAAATTTACTGTCCTTTTCTTAGAAATGATACACCTCGCATTTCTACATGCGGCTTATCCCTGATGATGGGATGTGGCGCCAGCGGTTTTGGATTCCCTCCCTACGACGGGTAACAAAAAAGGTAATCAATGCGTGCTTGACTTGCAAGCGCTGGCAGCCTGTTGGGCAGATCATGGGTTCATTGCCTCCTAGCCGTGTTAATCCTTATCGGCCATGGGCTCAACATCCTTAGATTATTGTGGGCCAATATTGACAAAGCCGTCTCTTACGAGATCCAAAGTGTCCTCAGAAGACTGGATCGCCGTGTTTATATGCCATTCCACGAAAGTCTCGCATTTAGAAATTGTGGAAACCTATCTTCCTCTCAATTCATTGCGGCCTTTGAACGTTTTGAGTCGAGAAGAGGTTACCCCTGTGCACATGTATAGTGATAATGCTAGTACATTCAAAAGGGCTAGTCGTATCAACGCAGAGGCTAATCGCTTTGTCCCTTCCTCTCAGGATTTAGAGGTTATCACCAAATTTTGATCAGTGCAGGGTACTTCCAGGCACTTCTGTCCCACATACTCTCCACACCGAAACTCGTTGGCCGAGGGCTTGTGTAAAAAGTCTTAATTCCATTTGCGTCGCGCTTTAGGGCAACAAGTTGTGCCCTTGCTTACTTGTACACTCTTTTAGCAAAAATCGAAGCTTGCTTGAACTCAAGACTGCTTGAAGTCACATCTACAGATTTGAGTGTGAACTTAATTTTGACCCTGAATCACTTAGTCTACGGGCACCCACTTAATTATTTTTCCAATAGATACTAACTCGCCTCTTGTGCAGATAACTCCTGCGCAACAGTTCCTCAATTTAAATAACAAATTAGCAGTAATTTGGAAGTATTGGTCGCGAAACTACCTTTCACACCTTACAACAAAGGGTGAAGGGGAAAAGGGAGTCACCACCACTGGTGTAAATGATTTAGTGCTTTTAATTGAGGAATCTCCTCCCTCTCAATGGAAATTAGGTGTAGTGGAGAAATTGTTCCCTGATCAAGCCAGGGTTGTGCGTACTGTTGAAGTAAGAACTAGACAGGGCCTGTTGTTGCGACCAGTGCAAAAATTATGTGCACTGGCTAGATCCTCCCTTGAATAAGCCCCCATCCATGATAGTCTTTCCTCCTCGGTCGACCGGAGACCCTCAGCTGAAATTTGTGTTGGCTACGCTCCGATACGCTAACCGTTACACCATCGCCACCAACGTTCTAGTGCCCAGACCTCGTTTAACGAAGCAGATAGAGTAATTCTGTGTAAACTGAGAAAAAAGATTTAATGTTCAGCTAGTTAGAGAAGAGAGTAATTTTTTTATAACTTACAGAATCAATCTTTCTTTATCCTTATTCTTTGTAAAAATAGAAACAGTAAAAACTTAATGTTTGTGTTACATGAAAGAGAATATAAATGTTACCAAGAATGTGTGAAGGCCTAGTAAAATTTTGATTTGAAGAGAAAGACAGTGTAAATTAGTAAAGTAGCAAAGAGAAGGGTGTATAGATTTAAGAATTTTCTTGTGTATTCTATTTTCAGCAATTGACAGCGTATTTTGTTTTTTCTATGTATTTATGAGTGTCAAGTGTATGAGATTCTATGCCAACAAATTTTTCATCTCAAGATTATAGTAAGGTTTTTTAAGAAATCTGTGTTTTAATCTGAATGATTCGCAAGACCGTAGTGTAGAGAACCCACGTCCTTGATCCCACCAATTTCAATTTTTTTATGTGGCCCACCGTCATCCCGACTGAGCTACCAAACATCCTAGGGAGATTCTTAAAAAATCCCTCTCCCTTATCCCGAAGACGGTGGAGGTCGCAATATTTGATATTAATTAATTTATTTAAACGCTTATTCATTTTAGGTCATACTGTGTGGCCTGCCACGTGGCATTTTCAGTTCCTTATTGTACTTATCTTGTATAATTTGTATGCTTAAGCACTGCTACAAATTCTATATGATTTTGTTACTACTATGATAGGACTATTTGTTACGGAGGTATTCGGTAATGGTTAGTTTGATTACAATATGTACGCTAGGCAACCGCCTATGCATTGTTGTTGGCAGTCTTTAGTCAATGAGATTGTTTTACTGCCATCGATTATATTCCTACGCAAGGTGTTACCCCAGGGCCCTCCTTGCGTGCTTTATTAGTAGGAAAGGGGTCTCTTAAGCTAGTGCAGGACTGTGGTGCACTATGTTCACCTTCCCAATGGGTAGTTGCTGAAAGAAGCGAGTGGTGTCGGACAGTACCTCACTCGGGCTTCGCCTTGGGCCGGCTGAATAATGTTAGCACATTTTCTCGGCGCGGATAAAGTGCAGTGACTTTCGCCCAGCTGGGCACTCTTTGTGGTCTTCCCGCCAAATTATGGGAGTTCCTTGCTGCAAACAGTTTCTTATGGGGCGCGAACACAAAATTCGCGCGTCCACTAAAAAAATTTAATTACTTAATTAAAGAATTAATTAATCATTGTTCTCCTGCGCCTCTACACATGGAGCGCCCTCGTCCGTCACGCGGCTTCAGCCACGCCGCCACCGCCGCCGCCACCGTCGACACACGGTGGTCTGAACAGGGTCAAAACTTGCGCATAGGCACCAAATTTTAATTTTTGAAAAAGGATTATTTCTTGATAAATATCAATTCTACATACTTCAAATTACTAGAAATCAGAAAAAAATAATAATTTGTATCAATACTTACAGCCATTGAACATTTTTCAGGTAAAATCAGCTGCCCCGGTCTGCCCCTCTCAAAATTATGACCGTTTAAAGTTTACGTTAATGGTGCTTGGAAAGAGTATTATTACCTTCGCACATACTACCGAGAACGTTTACTTCTTGAAAATATTTAATCTTCTCAACTTTCGGATTTCCATTTCTTGCATAATATTTGAAATTTCTTTTCAAACATATTCCTTCTTTTAATTTGCGAACTTTCATTGTTTTTCAATAAATTTAAACATATGAAATTGAGGTCTGCAGAACTGAAACATGCAATAAGGAAAATTTGACAAGCAATAACATTGAAACCTCTAAAACATCTAATTTAAATTAAAGTATGTTATTAAATAAACATTTTCAATTAGTTGATCGTTGACAACAACCACCTTGGCCAACCTCTTTCAAAATGGCGTCTATTTAAACTGCACATGTTGAGGTTGAAAAGAAGCGTGATTTTCATTAATTAAGTGATCTTTGACTAGAAATTATATAAAAACAAGTAAAACACGTCCATGAAATTAATAACTGTTATTAAATGGGCATTTTGTTAATGTTTTTTCGTTAACAACAGCCGCCTCGGCTGGCCTCTTTTAAAATGGCGACGCTTTAAAGTTTACATGACTAGGTTTGAAAAAAGCGTCATTTTCGTTCATTAAGTCATTATTGATGGGCAGTTACACGAAAACACCCAAAAACATATCCATGAAATTAATAAATGTTATTAATTGGACATTTGTTAATGTTTTTTTCATTAACAACAGCCGCCTCGGCTGGCCTCTTTTAAAATGGCGGCGTTAAACGATTACTGGAGGTTTGAAATAAAACCCCATTTCCAAAACTAAATTATTTTTGAAGGGTAATTACACGAAAACCCAAAAACCTTTCCATGAAAATAATAAATGTTATTAAGTGGACATGTGTTAATGTTTTTCCGTTAACAGCAGCCGCATCGGCAGGCCTATTTTAAAGTGGCGACCGTTAAAAGTTTACTTGAGGTTTGAAATAAAGCGCCATTTACAAAACTAAGTGATCTTTTACAAACAATTACTCGAAAATAACTAATAACATTTCCGTGAAATTAATAACTATAATTAATTGGACATTTGTTGATGTTTTTTCGTTAACAAAAACCGCCTCGGCCTTCTTCTTTTAAATGGCGACCGTTTAAAGTTTTCATGATGAGATTTGAAAAAAAGTGCCTTATCCAAAAGTAAGTGATTTTTGACGAGCAATTACACAAAAACAACTAAACACTTTCATGAAACTAATTAATGTTATTAAGTGGACATTTGGTACGATGTTTTCGCTAACAAGAGTGACCTTGGCCTGCCTTTTTGAAAATGGCGAAAGTTTAAACTTTCCATGACGAGTTTTGAAAAAAAAAACCATTTCGATTAACTAAGTGATCATCGACGAGCAATGACAAAACAATATAGAAACACATATCTGTGATATAAATATTTGATATTAAGTGAACAATTGAAAAAAAATGTCGTCGCCCAGAATTGCTTCTCTCTGTGGAAGTGCAGTCAGCAGTCGTAGCGTCAGCGGTGAATGTCATGCCAGAGGTGGCATAATAAATTGTAGCGTCGCGAGGTGGCGCACGTGCCGTTTCGCTGGAAAGCCCGGCCTTAAGCCGGATGGGGGATGGGGGTGGAATGCGGCGGCGCCTCGCCGGCGCGCGCCGGGCAGGAAATCCCAGCCTCAAAATAGCCAGGACAACTGAGCGTGCCTGAGTGCGAGTCCATTGATGAAGGCTGCTCTCTGCTGAGGGCTGGCTTGCGAGCCGAATGACGCCCGCCGCTGGTAGAGTGGGGGACGAGCCGTGGAGTATTTATTGCGGCGCCGACATGCGCTCGGGGGATACGCTAGTGAGTCGAAAGACGTGAGGTATCTCCGTGCAACCTTGCACGTTTTGGCATCCGGCCATGTAACATCTAGTTACGGGGACTAATGTCCGACAGCTCGCACTTCGCGCAGCTTCTCATGCTCTCGAGCAGAGGCACTGGGCTCAGCCTAGGGACGGTCGCGGGGTTTCGCGGCTTAGAGAATAGAAAGGTTGCCTAAGGTTTTCAATTTTGTAACATTTTCTTGTAATTTATTATTGTAAATATACTGTACATACTATTCAGAATCTGTCGTCTGTGCTTTCATGTCCAGTACGCCACAAAATAAATAAATAAACAATATAAATTAAGTGGAATATTATTATTTCACATATAAAACATGTTTCGTTAGATTCATACTAAAAAAACCGTTTTAAAATCACTAAATAAATATTTAACTTAACATTCTATGCGCGCGTTTCGATCCCGTTTAGACCACCGTACGCCGCCGCCGCCACAACCACCGTCGCCGCCTCATCTCTCCCCACCGCCCGCCCGCCCGGCTTGCCCCCTTCCACTCGCCCGGAGAGATCTCGGGGCGCCGTGGAAAGAGAGGCGGGACCGGCGGGAAGGGCGTGGGCCTGAAGGCGGCGGAGAGAGTGACAGGCAGCCTATCGCTGATCACGAGTGCTCAAGAAAGCCCGTGAACTTTTGCCGTCAGCGAAAGGCATTTTTGTGGTGCATTGGGACCCCCTACTAGACATATGTGTAAAAAGGAGGAGCAGTTGTGCTATGAGCGTGGTCTGGTTTGAAAAATCTAGACATGTGTGCCTCATACGCTTCAATACATTCTGCAATGTTTATACTAATTACATTTCTTACTGTATCAGTCATGCAGCCTCGCCTAGTTAGTGTGCTTTTCATTTTGTGTTATCGCAGAATTGCAAGAGTTTTGAGATATTGTTAAAGTTTTTTCTATTCTTTGACAGGTGTCCAATAGGAACAAAAATATTTTTCATAACTTGTTACCAAAATGTTATGTATTAATCACTGGCATCTTATACCACGAATACATTTTTACCAAAGGTCGACACTTTTCTATATCTTATGTATTGAAGGCTTGAACTTTGATACATGAAATCACATGAAAGGACCTGCAGAGTAACTGTGCATCTCAAAGACACATTTCAAATAGGCAAAAACCTATATCTTCAATATTTTAGTTATAGGAAGAAGCCGAAAAAAATTAACTTTTTCAATTTTCAATTTATTAGAGTTTTAAACAAAAATTAGACCTGCGCCATTCTCTTAAACGTCTTTTACACCATCCAACAACAAAATATAATAAAAAATGTTGGAGAGATTTTTGAAAATTTTGAAAATGTCCCAGGGGCTTCATATAAAGTACCCCTTAAAATTAAAATATGGTTTCAAATGCCAGTCAGTCAACTTTAGAGAAAATCGACTGAACGCCGCTAGCTTTGTTCACAGACGAACAGACGTTTTGGCGTCAATCAATGTTTCAGTATCAAGGACACACAAAACTTAAATTCTGGCTACATAACGTATTCGAGGACTTTTTTTCTAAATTTATCAAGTGGATTTATCCAGTTTCTCGTTACCAGGGCCGAGCAATAAGAGTTTTTCTGACGAATATTTGCCGCTTTTTTTCGCAGCACTACATAACTTTCTCTCTATTACGTTAGCGGTAGCGAGAAAGTAAAAAAGCAACTAACATATTGAAACAAATTTTAAATCTATCGGCCCCACGTTGGGCTGCCATTTGAAACGATTCTCTATCCAATTAATTATTAATGACCCTTTGAAACGTTTCGAATATGCAAGGGGCACAATTCGGCTTACTTCATCGTTCGACTACAATCTGCCCCCTGTAGACTCGCTTCCATACGCAAAACAACAAAACCTTAAAGTGATTTTAATGATGTGCCAGATTGCACAATAATAATCAAGTTGGTTTTTTTGTACTTTCTTTCGCACTTGACAGTATGAATTTATTGTAATTAAAGATTTCATTTAAATCAAAACAACATCCTTTGAAAATTATTAGCTTTGGTCATGACCCTGAGAAATAAAATAATTGTTCGTACGAACGTTAACCTGAGCTCTCTTCCGTTGTATCGTTGGATGCTTCACTCGGGCGCCGCGTATCTTCACACCATCACCTTCGACCAGTCTTGATGCCTTCCGGCACGCCACGAAGTCAGTCCCATTCACATAATGTACCAGCCTCCCATATCACCATCAGCCCTTATTCGGCAAAATAATTACAAGTTCATTTAGCTTGGTGCTTCACCTTCGTCACTGGTGAAAACTAATTAAAGTTGGCATTTCTTAAAATTCCTCCCTATCAGTAAGAAAATATTCCAAGTCAAAGCACGGCTTCACCAAAATGTTTCAATGTTCCACTTTCACTCGCGGAAGAAAAAAAGTTAAAGTCCCGAACTGTATCTCTGGAATTTTTTAAAAGTGTCTACTTTCGATCACAAAAAATAAACCAAGTCTGAACTCGGACACGCACCCCCTAATTCACAAATGACCCTCTCACTATGATATCTGAGCTGCAACTAACTTTTTCTTTCTTCAATCCAGGAAAACTCGTGTTCATTGTTGTCCAAAATTCTGTTTTACATTCCCTACCAACGTATTCTTATTAGGTATTCACTCCTCTAACCAAGGTGCACTCTTGGGCAAAATTTCCACTCTTACACACGCATCTTTCGACTGATTCTACCTTACATTCACGGGCTCATGAAATTGATTACCTGTGTTACTACGGTGCCCATTTACCAAATATCGTGACATGTTAATCATCGCTGTCTTCCCTAGCAACCTGTAACTATGGTGCCTAATTCTAATTTAAATTAGCAATAAAGTCTTAAATTATTTAATTTCGAATGCCCTCCCGCATATGGTATATCACAATATGATAACTATTAAATACCTTAGTTATTAACAGTATTAGTAATCATTCCTCTCTATAGGCCGGTATACACGTTAGTATTTTCGTGTAGATTCTCATACAGTTTCTACATAGAGACGTCAAAATCTCAAACTGAACGTAGAGTCGCGCATACACGGCGTAGTCCAGACCTCACGGTTTTCTGCATGAGTCTCCAGAAGCCGCCGCTAGGGGGTCTACCGAGAAACAACTGAATTGCGCCGTCCGGGTACTTTCACTGGCGGTATTTCTGTGCGTGTGTACCCCCGTGTCCGCCCACTGGTGTGTACTGGCTGTGAGATTTATTAATTTACGATTATGTTTAATTAACGATGAAAAAATTAATAAGAAAAATAGGAAGGCCGTAATCGTTGCTGCCACAAGCATGGTTGTGGCAACGACTATTTTAATGGAAACACGGAGAGAACGCTCCGAGTGGATGAAGCTTGGCTTCAGAGGCGAGAGGAAGGCAAAGGCATTTTGCACATGGTCTACGAGGAGTTGCGAGTGGAAGAACCAACAAATTTTAAAAATTTTCTTCGGATGTACACACAATTCCACTTCGCTCTTTCACACCTTTACGCACCTAACCACAAAATCGAAATGGAAGAGTCCGTCGCGTTGGGTACACAAATCCATTAGTGAACGATTCTGCCGCTAGAGGCGCTGGAGTCAAACTACATGATTTTCTACACGAAAAAACGAACATGTTCATAATTTTCTCATGTAGTCTGGACTACATGAGAATCTACACGAAAAACTCTACCGTGTATACCGGCCTTATGAATAAAGGGTGGCTAAGGGACACATTTTTCAAATCTTCCCTTGAATGTAGCGTGGTAAATTAAAATAAAAAACTATCGTTAGCGCTCTTTTGCGCTGATATCTGTTTATTGCCCCATATTCTACACATTATGAGGTATTTTTTGCGATAAGTATCGTTTTGGAACAGTGTGGAACAGCGTACTTTCACCCATGTCCAAAATTGAACTTACCGAAATATTATATTTTACACGTTACGATATAATGCAATATAACATTATGGGGATTCTTTTAGCAAAATTGCGAACTAACCCATAAAAGTACTTACAAAAATGAGTATATTGACCAAAAATCTTGCTCCTGTCTTTTCAAATGTTGATACTCTGACCGATCAAATTGTATTGTTCGGAAGACACCACACTCGCTAGGAAACGTGCCGCAGACAGCTCAATTTTACAGACACGCCACATACGAACCAGGAGTGTTAAATTGTTTATGTTAACATTTTATTAAGGGGTGAACATTCCTCTTTCAAGAGAGCTACTTGTAAACGATGCACAAGTTATTACGCTTTTGGGGTTTTGGCCAGGTTTTGGCCCTTTCTGTCCCAGTGTGCGATGTGCGGAGGTGATCGCGAGCACCATCTTGCGATGGCGTGGCTTTTCGCCACGGGACAAGAGATCAGGGGGCGGCGCTTGGTGCAGCGAGCTGGGGTTCTCTTAGCGGCTCGTCTCAGGAGTCGGTGTGCTGTGGAGTGCAGCGTTTCCTTAGGAGTGTACATACTATAATAAACTATTGTAAATAACTATTTATTTATTTATTTATTTACGTCAAAAAACAGTTAAAAACTGCGTATGACGAGCTATGGGGAGAAGTGAATTTATGTGAACTATGTACAGCAAACTCCGTGTCTGTCTTCCTCCTCATCTCATGTCGTCACACCACCACCAAACTACATTTTTTTGGCATTTTATTATTTTTTCGGTTTCCTAATAGTAGAATAAAATATTATTTTAAGATATTAAAGAAACAGTTAAACCTTATCCTGAATGGCAATTTTCGTTGAAAAATTTGGAGCCGTTTCAAGAAAATGGCGGTTAAGCGCTACTGTAAATGCGAAATTTGAAGATCTTTTTCACAGAAAATTTTTGAGTTTTCGAAAAACTTTATTTAAAGTCATTTAAAGCACTTACTCACAAATTCAATAGTGTTTACAAATTGCTGGAATTGTGCATTTTAACCGTATGAGAAAACTAAAAAAAAATACATGTGGATAATTTTTGAAATAAAAACAACAAAAATTTACGCCATATTAAAGAGTGCAATTAGCACTATCCGTTCGAAAAGTTGAACAAAAAATTTGAAGCCATTTTTGAGAAAATGGCGTTTGAGCGTTTCTGGAAATACGGAATTTTGAGCTAGTTTTCTAGAAAACTATTCAATTTTCGAGAAACTTTACTTGACATAATTTGAAGCACATGTACTCATTAATGTAATAATGTGGACAAATCGGCGATAATGTAAACATTAACGTGAGAGACAAGTCAAACAAATTTTTGCAATTCATTGCCATCTCATAGAACACATTTGGCACTATCACTCAATAGAGCATATTTGGCACTATATAATTTTTAAAAATTTCAAATATTGCACGCAATATTGCGCTAAAACTACTAAAATTTTCAAAAAAAGTATGTGACCTTAATGAAAGAACTCACTTTTTATCACAAATTTATTTGAAGGAAAAATCTCTATCTTCAATTTCGTAGTTTCTTGCTACGAAACGTTTCTTGCTTGCGTAACTTTTGCAATTTTCAAAAATGCAGAGTTAAGCGTGAAAATGGGACCTATGCCATCTTTATAAGTGTATTTTACTCTATTCTTACAAGCAATTTAAAGAAAAAATTTGGTGCCATTTTGCGAAAATTTTGAAATGTCCGGGGGGGCGTCATGTACAGTACCCTCAAATTTCCAAGAAAGTTTTTCAAAATCGAGGCGTTTTTCAAATCGAGTGAACGCAGATTGACCGGGGAAATATCCATTTTGGAAGAAATCGCACGCATGGTAAACTCGCTAATGTTGTGTCACAGATTGACGGACAGGCGGACGGATGTTATGAAAAGACCCCCCTTTTTCGGTGTCAGGGGACCCTAAAACGTACATTTCCGTTGAAATCTCGAAATCGATTTTCCGCAGCATTACATAACTTTCCCTATACTACGTATATTACTCCGTATATACGTACGTATGGGAACTAAAAACTCTTTATTCCATATTCATGTGGTCATGATTTTTTTCTCCTTTTCAAGTAAATACTGAAGTTTGTGAATGATAAGGAATAAATTCTAACAACATAAATGTATTTCTTATGCGTCAAAATATAAGTTAAGGGAAAACAGACTGCTGTCCTCGGAGATCCACTTCGTGGACAGCACGACTACTTTCAAAAAAGTTGAAAAATATGGAAAACTTACATGGCTCACTTCACCATTCTTTGCCATAAGAAAAGAAACAACATCGGATGGTATCATGAAAGGACACGCCTGTAATGTTAACGGAAAATATTTTACAGCATTAAGGAACAACGGCTGGGCCTCCCACTAAGTGCATAGAAGGGTAACGACGAGAGGTGACAAGTCAAAACATTACATTTTGAAAGAACAAAAGAATAAAGTAAGCTGATGTTTATGTCATCTCATAGAGTACATTTAGCACTATTCCTACCAAAAGTTTAAAGAAAAAATTTAAAGCCGTTTTTTGAGGAAATCATGTTTTGGTAATTTTTTAAAATTGCACGTATTATATGACCATTTACAATTTGATCTCGTAAGAAATGATAACGCACATGAATGTGCTTGGTTTTCTTATGAAATTCTGGGATTTTAGATAGTTTCATAGCACTCGCACTGTTGGCACATACATTTCAGATTGGATTCGTATTTGGCGCCGTGGCGGGAGATTGGTTTTTATAACAATCTTTGGCCCTTTATTACTAGCTCAGAATTTGCATTTTGAACGTACCGCGTCGGAACGACCCGCGCTAAAAGAGCGGGTATATAAATTCTTTTGTTTTCTGTCGAAATTTGCATTCGTCCTGCAGTCTGCTCGTAATAGTTTCATCTGTCTTCGACAGGGGGCAGCACTTGCTGGGGTTTTCCGTCCCAGGCACTCTGGTGCAAGAGGAAATATTAAAGACACACTCGAGCTCCGTTTTAACCAATGACAGCATTGAAACACAAATTCAAACAGCGCAACAGGTTTTTTTCAAAGTAGTCGCTCCGCCCCAGTGAACGAGCTTCAGTGCACTCGCATTAAAGTTCCATGAGAACAGTTTAACTTTAGCAAGGTTGGCTACCTTTTCGCCTTTTAGAAAGCCTTTCAAAGAGCAACCATTTTTTTCGCGGGAAAGGCTGTGCATGCATGAGAAAATTTGTGGAATACAGATTAAAAGAAGGCATTGCTTTTCATCTGAGACTTGAGGTAAAAGTTGAACGATTACTCTTTGATTGCTTTATTGTTTATATTATCTCTTAATAATAGAGGTACACTGTGTCTTTTCAGAGATCGAGCGAGCGAGCATACCCAGTTTCGTCTCGGCAAAATCAAACACGATGCGCTCTCCCCGAACAATAACCTAAATCTGAAACCCTGAAATCCGACCCAATCTGAAAAAGGAGCTATTATCGCCGCGCCTTACCACGCCACTATCGACAGTCAACGTTGGCACTGATTTTAAAAACACAATGTCTTTAAGCAACCTGCTCAGCCCAACTGCTTCTTTTGCTGCTTCGCGTGCAGCACATATTCCACCCCTGTTGTCAAGAGGGTGACGCCACTGTTGGCCTATTACACGACCACGTAATAGCTCCGCCACAGAACACACTGACCATCCCGCTTACTGATTAACGCGTTTGCGGATCACTCGCATCACTATACACGTGCAGGACGTGCGGATTATCTGCTGCTGAACTCGCTGGATAACGAATTTTTATTCCTGATTCCCTCTGATGTACCGCCTGATCCTCTTGACCAAGGCCCAGTGCCTCATCTCCGGCTTCTCCAAGAACTGCGATGCGTAGCTCACCGCAAAAGCGATGCCCGGTCTTGTGCCCACTGCCAGGTACATCAGACAACCAATCGCTTTGCGATAAGACGCTGATGTCAGTGTCTTATCTCCGGAATCTTGAAGATACTGATCAATACGCGTTGACACAAGATTAGCTTCACTCACGTTCAAACGTTGGAGTGCCCACTCAGTGTAACTCTGTTGATGAATCACGATTGACCCGACTTTTTCTTGAGAAATCTGAGGTTCAGGAAGCAACCAAACTTCTCAATGGTGATTTTAAAGCGTGACTGCAACTGCATAAAAACTTCCTCTGCCTTGTCGCTGCCACCAACCCGTCGTCAAACATGCAAAACTAACAAAATTTACACCCGTTGTCGTTCCTTACGAATAAGCAGGTATCAGCAGTGCTCTCGGATAAACCAATAGCTGTCACAACTGCCTTGAAACGCTGATTCCAGCAGCAAGGTGACTGCTTGAGTCCGTACAAGTTACGTTTTAGCTTGCACACTCGATCAGTGCCATCTGAGAATCTCTTGGGTTGAGTCATGTAGATGTCCTCAGACAGATGACCGTTCAGGTATGCTGCCTTCACATCAAACTGGGCGAGGTGTAACTTCTCGCTAGCTGAGACACTTAACACCGATCGAAGCGCACCAAAGCGCACCACTGGGCTAAAAGTTTCTTCGAAACCCACTCCAGGCTTCTGATTGAAATCGCGCACAACCCGTCTGGCTTTGTATCTCATAACTTCGCCACTAGAATTTCTCTTTTTCGTGAACACTTGACGATTGGTGATGGCTCTACGATTAGGAGGTGGCTTGGAGGGAGGTTAATTGAACCTCTTCCTTCATTGCACCTTTCCACCATTGCTCTTTGTTGCCAGATGCCATCGTTTCCTTGTAACTTCTCGGTTCAAGCTCAGCTACATTCATCTCGACATAGCATACCAGTGGAAGTAAAGTTGACCTTTCTCGCAGACGTCGACGCTCCACAGCAAAAAGCTCAGGGTTAACAAACTGCTCTTCTGCTGACTGAACATCATCTGCTTCTGGCTCAGATTCTACTTGCTCCAGGACACTAGCTCGTCCGTCTTCTTCGAGATCATCTGGCTCATCTTCGACTCGCACCGGTACAGCTACCACAGCAGTTTGCTCCGTATATGTAACAACAGTAGCTCTCATTGTTTCTGGTTCAAAAACAACACTTTTGCTTCGTTCTATCTTTCTCGTACCTCGAATACAGACTCTGTACCCGTCAATGTCATGCGAATAACCAACGAAGACTCCTGGCTTTCCCTCCGCATCCCACTTGTGACGCTTCTGCTACGGATTTTGCACAAAGCAATTGGTCTCAAGCACGTGCAAGTTCTGCAATTCATGGATTTTCAGTAAAAATCTCCTAAGGTAACTTCCCATATTCTCCAGCAGAGCCCGATCCATTGAGAAGATAGACCGTTCACTGCTTCAGTCAACAACGACTTTGGCAATTTCTTAGCCAAGAGCAGTGTGCGTGCGGCCTCCTGCTTCACAGAAGAATAAGGATTTGTGATTATCTTGACTCCTTTGATCTTGAGAAGACTCTCGACTTTCTCATCTTTGAACTCCATCACAATGGAAAACCTTCAGTGGACGTCTGCATTGAGTTAAAAAAATTTCTGCAGCTCTTCAACAGCACCAGCAACCTCCGACTTCTCTTTCAAAAACTTAAAAATTTGAAACTTTGAGAAATCGCAGGTGAAACACACGAAGTACTTGGAGCCTCCAAGTGACTCCTCCTCCATCAGTCGCTACAAATCAGCATTATGACCTCTCCAGAACTCGTCGCTCGTTGCGTTCGTGACTAGAAAGAAGCCCTCTGCTGCTTTCCCTTGACACAAGCTCCACAAAAGAAGTCATCTCCCTTGACACTTATACTGCGCTCTTGAAATCTTTCCACGTGACGTTTGTTTCGATGGACCAAACGCCCACGCCACACTTGAAAAGACACGGACGACGACAGTTTGACTTCACTATTAGAATTACTTAATGCACGAATATGCAATTATATACGTAGGAATCGTAGGCTTACGATTCCCAGAAAAGGTACAACACGAATGCCGTAACGAACGTGTATTAATCGAAGATACAAGCAAACCCTTTCAACACAATACATTGGACTTCATAATATTCGTAATATTGTTTTTCTATGGCAACCATGCTTCTGCCTCTTCCACCACGCAGCGCCGTCGTAGCCAAACAGCGCTAGTCAAACATCAGATGCCACATAATAAACATTCCATACCTTTCACCATATAAACGCATAGCTCCATTCCTATCTACGATCTCGCAACCTTTTGTCATCAGCTCGCATGGACACCCCTTGCTCCATAACAACAGCGAGTGACATCCTATTGCGACGACCATTGGGAACATGCAGTACGTTGTCAATGTGGCTTGTTCACCACTCACCATTGATCAAAACTTTACAGTCAATCCTCCCTTTACCGTCAGCGCTCATTGTTGTCTTGTACTTTCCGATAATAAAAAATAAGAGTATTCACAAAAGCTTCATAGCTCACAAACCATTCTCTATGAACAGCAAAGATTTGTAGCCCCTAAGTCTATTAACCAAATGTCATGCTCGCATTCAGAATGCGGTCATTAAAGATACCTAATGTACTCTTATCAGATGACATAAACGCCATACTGCTCTATTATTTCCTTTTTTTCAAAAATTACAAAAATGTAATTTTTTCTGACTTGTCTCTCAAGTCGTTAATATTTACATTAGCGACGTTTTGTTTACATTATTATATTTATGAGTACATATGCTTGAAATAATGTCAAGTAAGTCGAAAAGTCAACAGTTTTCTTTCGAAACTAGCTGAAAATTCCGCATTTTCTGAAACGCTCAAACGCCACTTTTTCAAAAATGGCTCCAATTTTTTCTTCATGTTTTTTTGAACTGAAAGTGCTAATTGCACTCTTTAATGTGACGTATCGTTCAATTTGGTATTTTTTCGTTTTTTTAAAAAAAATACACAAAGGTAATTTTTTGGGAAGATCTTTCACACCGTTAATTTGCACATTTCAAGCAATTTTTAACACTATTGTATTTGTGAGTTGATGTACTTCAAATGAGTTCTAACGATGTTTTTGAAAACTTCAAATTTCGCATTTACTTTAGCGCTTAAATGTCATTTTCTTAAATAGGCTCCATATTTTTCAAAGAAAATTGTCATTTAGGATGAGATGTTTACTATTTTTGAATATTCTTAAAATAGTATTTCTGTTCTACTATTAGGAAACTGATAAATTAATAAAATGTCAAAGAAATGTACTTTGGGTGGCGATAGATGGCAGCTTGCAAGAGAATGTAGCAAGTCCGATTACTACCCGAGACCAAAGGAAATAGAAAACTAATACGGGAAAGTCTATGCCATTCTGTAGCAACACTAGTTTCAATTTTTGGAAATATCTAGGAAGCTATTGGATTAGCTCGATAAACGTCAAAACTACAAAATGTTGTAACATTGCAGATTCCTTCTCGTATTTTCTATATGAAATTATGAGAATTGTATTTTATATTACGTCCTAATATTTCAGTTATCTTCTGCAAATCTCGCTTATCATAATGAACGCGAAAGAATTGGCTCACTCCCGCAAGAACATGGCGAACGACAATTGCGTCGTATATATAACATCTAACTTTTAAGGCGATTTGACACTTCTCTATGAATGACCACATGCGATGTGGGCCACCATGTTTTGCTAACGCACACGTCCATACGTCACGGCATACACCAGTGTAAAAGAGAGTCCTGTGAAGTTCCATCCTAAGCAATATGCTTTTGAGTACACAGTTCTTGCGATTGTTCGGTTGTTGCTCTGATCACACGTTCATAAGCACCCACACCGTATTGAACTAAGAGAGGTGATGCAGCTGGCCATGACCTAGTATCAACAAATGCAAAATCAAGGACTGGTGGCTGCAGCTGCACGAGAAAAAGCATTGTTTTGTTACTTCCTCGTATACGAACGTACATTCGGAATAATGTACATTTTTTGAGCAATTTTTGTAAGGCTGCGGAAAATCGATTCGTCTTGGAGTTCCCTAATTCCAAAAAACGTTTTTTTAAAACGTTCGTCCGTCTGTTGTCTGTAAACAACACGAGCGCCTATGAAGATACAAATAGATTGTGGCAAAGCAGGCTTCTCAGACGACGTGCGTGACGCGTTCATCCCTCCCCGTGGCGCGAGGATTCTGCATGTAATACTCGTATGTGCCTTCCTCTATCCTTTGCCGCTGATTGGGCAAATGTGGTGTCCGCTCGTGTGGCGTCCTACGTCGCGCAACCTCAACAAGAGGCTCTTTTTGTACATGTCCAATCGTGCACGCGAACATTACGTTCTGGGTGTTGCCCGATGTGGCGACGGTCGGCACAGCCGTCGGAGCCCTCTCATCTCAGCCGGCGGGCTCAAAGTCGCGCCCTCAACCTCGCTCCCAAGCCGACTGCGAAAAATTAAACCATTTTGTTTGCGTGTGCATCATACCAACCAAGTTTGCAGTGGTTCGATCGAGTTCTGGGCGTAGTGTTTTTGATGATGAGTGTACACTGTTCAGCAAATAAGCGCATGCCTATTCCATTAATAGTTAACTCTTGACACCAATAACGTCGAATATTGGGTCAATAGGCGTCGAATATTGTACTTTTTCCCTTCGTTTTATGCATGAGTGTTTAATTAGCAAGATCGACTTACGTAAAAGAAAGGTTTTAGAACTACATTCCGCTGAAGCATGTTATTCTGAAACGTTCATCCCATTCCCAGAAGTACAATTATGTAAATTACTTTGATCAATAAAACGGAGAAGGGTGGCAAGGAGGACAGCGACACGGTGAGAAGGGACGAAGCATGCATGGATATTCTGAGGCGAGTTCATGTTAGGTAAGAATTGTTTGTTATTGGTTTATTGGTGACTTGTCGGTGGAATCCTAAATAAAATACTAGTCATTAAAAGCGTTGTCTTGGCTAACATTATTATCTAAAACAAAAGCAGCTTTTGATGGCTTAGCCATCCTTGTCAATTACCTAATTCATAAAAACAAAAAAATAGACAGTTATGAACTAATTATATATGTTTTTGTAACGGACGATGATGGCTAAGATATCGAAAACTCATCTTGTATTAATAATAATGTTCGCCAAGACAAAGCATCTCATTCATTTATTTAATTTTGTTTGTTCTTCTCGTAGTTGTACGTAACAGTGGCATAGCCTGAATTTTTGCTTATGGTATGTAACCCGAGAAATGAAAACATAATTTAAAAATCTTAAATATTCCTCATTCGCCAATAGCATTTCTGTCACTTCCACTTTGGTCAATTAGAGCTCAAACATTTTTTGTATATTTAAAATAAAAACCGATCCAGTAAAAATAATAATGGTTCCCGTACTTTCATGTACGGATTAAAGATTAGAAATAGTCGAGTTACAGAATGACACAGTTATTCCCATATTAGTTTTTATTTCCTATGGTCTCAACTAGCTATTCCGACTTCACACTTACTCTTGCCAGCTGCCATCTACAGCTGCCCAAGGTACATCCGTTTGACATTTTCATAATTTTTCGGCTTCCTAAAAGTAGAACGCAAGTACTATTTTAAGAATATTAAAGAACTGTAAAACGTCGTCCTTAATGGCACTTCTTTCGAAAAAGGTGGAGCCGTTTTTAAGAAAATGGCGTTGAAGGTTTACTGTAAATTCGAAATTTGAAGCTCCTTTTCACTGAAAATCTTTGAGTTTTCCAAAAACTATTTGAAGTCATTTGAAGCACTTTAACTCACAAGTACAATAGTGTTTTCAAATTGCTGGAAATGTGCACATTAACGGCGTGAGAGATCTTCCAAAAAAATTATATTTGTGTAATTAAAAAAAACTCCAAATTGAACGTTACGTCATATTAAAGAGTGCAATTAGAACTATCCGTGCGAAAAGTTTGAAGAAAAAATTTAAAGCCATTTATGAGAAATGGCGTTTGAGCGCTTCTGAAAATGCGGAATTTTCAGCTACTTTTCACAGAAAACGGTATGTTTTCGAAAACCTTATAGGATATTATTTAACACACATGTGGTCATAAATATAATAATGTGAACAAATCGCAGCTAATGTAAATAATCACGATGTGAGAAACAAGTAAAAAAATTAATTTTTGTAACTTGTCTCTATTATTTTTTAATAGAGCAATATGGCGTTTATGTCATCTCATTAAGTACATTTAGCACTAAACAAGCCAAACGTTTAAAGAAACTAGTGGTGGAACAGAATAGAAAAGACTTTCTCGTATTAGTTTTCTATTTCCTTTGGTCCCGGCTAGCTATTCGGACATGCCACATATACTTGCCAGCTGCCATATATCGTCGCCCAAAGTACGCAATAGTAGAACGGAATTATTATTTTAAGAATATTAAAGAATTTATTGTCCCAAATGCCAATTTACTTTTAAAAAACTGAGAAGATTTAAAAAAACGACGTTTAAGCGGAACTGTAAATTGAAAATTTGAAGCTCTTTCACAGAAAACATTCATTAGAAGTCATTTTAAACACTTTTTTCATTCTTTCAAAAGGTTTTCATTCTTTTTGACGTTAAATACATTAATTTATAAAAGCTTAAACTAGTGTATTGCTTACAAGACTTCTAGACACATTTATTAGCAATTCAAACTTGTTTTATTTAAAATATTTTCATTGAAGAATCCAAAATTT
>JAHLJT010005536.1:0-24480 GCA_031308135.1 Acheta domesticus
GGAGACGAGCGCGCAGTTTTCGCGGCTGACACGTATTCCAAACGACAACACAGCTAAATTTGTGTGTTGTTTTGAAATGTTTTGCTTTGGCCTCTTCCCGGTTGTTTTCTGTTCTCTTCAGGTGGCAAGAGTTTCCGAACAGGTTCTGTGAATTTTGTTTTTTGAATAAAACAATTTCCATCGCTGTTGTGTTTGGCGTTTGCCAATTTATTCTCAAAGCGGGAATAAACTTCATTTTGAATATACAAACCATTGTATTCGCTCAGAGGTGATTTAGATTTACAGATAAGGTTTTGCATCGAATGAGTTCGTAATCTGTACAATTTGCAGACATGATGTGGTGCAGGGAACGTTTAAATGTGAAAACGGACTGATTAGTAGTTGAAAGAAAGTGTATTTTACAACAAAAATAGCAGCACGTCTCTGTACAGAGCTATGAACTTTCGTACATTTTCAGGCCATTAATTGATTCTGTAGATATACACGATTTTCTTTTACAATTAATATATGAGTAGTTCCTCTTTAATGTTCACCTTTTAAATGTACTGTCTGCAGTGCGTTGCAAAAGATCAAAAATGTGAAGGGAATGTAATATACATTTTATCTGCAACTGTAATGAGTAATCCTAAAAGACATAATACGCCTGTAATAAATGTGGATTAGTAACCCCATCTCCATGAGGTTTTTCATCTACTTTTCCCTTGGCCCATTGAACAAACGGTGAGATGACTCTGTTTTTCTACTGGGCATAGAAACCGTAGCTTCACTATCTGCGAACGTGTTCTTCACCTCTGTGAGGTGTTGAGTAAGGAATATATTTATTCTGTGAACAGTACCGTCAATAATGGCGTTCTTCTTTTCTGGCGGTAGTAAGCTCATTCCACCATCATGGAAATGAAAAAGAATAAGAGACAAATCCTGTTGCTCATATGTAATTGCAAATTGTTTTATTGTAGCGAAAATATTTCTCAAAGTTTGCCATAAAGCAACTCTCTACCTGTATTTTATAATTCAATGTAAAGTAGTACGAGATCTAGGATACAGATTCTGAGTGACGGCTTGTGCTTAGTTTGGACGCTTGCACAAACCCTAGTTTATCGAAAAAGATTTTTAAAATATCTTAGGAATATACACGACATTCAATATTCGAGATGCTGCACCAATATCGGTGTGTGTGAAATAATTTTGAAAGAAAAGAGGTCCGGTGTCTGGTGCTGACCCCGGCTGTGCACCAGGTGATGTTCTTGGTGTATTACTGCATTTACTCTTTTGCCCTATGCTTCTACGCAGGGCATTCGTTGCTTTGGCACGGCAACCAGTCTCCAGCTTACGCGCAGAAGAAGCGGTGGGTCTCGTCGCCGAGCGGGGCCTGCGTCCGATGGGCGTGCCAATTTTCTCTCTTCGTCTGACATTATTATTATTATTATTATTATTATTATTATTATTATTATTATTATTATTATTATTATTATTATTATTATATTTTCCTCAGCTATTTTCGCTGGTAAAAATTTTCACCTTCCCCAGAGTTGTTTTGGAAACAGGTTCGGTCACAGAAAAAGAAGTTCATCTTAAGACATACATTTTCTTATGGTATGGGCTGTTTGTAACAGAACTGTGCGATATCCCATGTTCAAAACGTTTTTTCGGTAGTTGGAGTTCTTTTAAGTGTTTTAGGAAGTTTTTACTGACAAGGCCTTCCGCTGATATCACGATGTGGGAATGTTTTGGTAACATTTAATTTCCAAATATGTTTTAGTTCATAAGACAAGTTTTCATATTTGGGAAATTTTTTCCATTTCTTTCTGCTGTTGATATTGTGGGATAATGGTACTGCGATGTCTATTATTACTCCTTCTTTTTTCTTTATTATTATTATTATTATTATTATTATTATTATTATTGTTATTCTTCTCTTCTTTCGTTTGGGTCATCTAGGGACCACGCACCAATTTCATTGCTTCTTCGTCTGTTCTTCTTTCATCTTCCTCCAGTACTCTTTCATCTTCTCGCTGTGTATCACTTTTCTCTCCTCGGACCATTTTGATCCTGTCTTCTTTTCCTTCCTGCCCTGGAGTCCTTCCATTTGTAACACGGGAGTCCTTACATTGTTATACGGGAGATATATCATCATTGCAATATACACCAGGGTATGTGAATTTTTTAAATAAAATAATTTTATTTGTGTAAAACGTGTCAAAAAATAGTGCTTGTTTCAGAATGCTGGAGTGCGATCATCAACCCAAATTCTTTGTTTTGGTAAGAGTGGAAACCAAAGCCACGTGCGTGGGAGGTGAATATACCTGACCTGGAACCATATAAAATTCGACATGTAGCAATTAGGACTGAAAGAACTTGCGTTTCATTTGGAATGTCTCCGTGTGTTGAAGAAATAAAATTCGCAAATTAGTGCAAAATGTGCAAATGTGAATTGACCAGAAAAGTGGTTACGTATATACACAGGGCATTAACCCTCCGGCGGGCGCGTCCCATCATTTCCCATCAGCAGGCGCGTGCGGCACTCCGTGCCGCATTTATCAACTTCGATTTTCGCGTCAATAGTTGTCAATCTTTTGTAATTGAATGTGAAGGAAATATTCTTTATTTATATTTTTATACATTTCATTTCATAAAAACTAAATACCAAACGAAATAACAATGTTAATAAGAATCTGATCTATAACTTGCTCCCTCCGTGTCTTGGTACGTGTTACATGTCGGGGAATGAATACGGTGAAACGTGCCTTCTAACGTTTCTTCGGAACCAACACATTTAAATTTGAATTGGTAATTAGTACTTCAAAATATGTGTCATAAAGCTCAAATAACAAAACAGCAGTAAGAATTCTAATGGCTAAAATATGCAAATATTATACTTATATTGACAAAGCGCGTGCGGTACGGAGTGCCGCAACCGTTGCAGAGTTTAAATTACTAATGAATAACGGTCGATCGGCAGTGTCTAAAATCGTGCTTGAGTGTCATCCGGTTGAAAATACAATGAATGAAGAATAACTATGAGCTCAATAGTGCGACACCAATTGTTTACACGAAATCAGCAAAAATGACAGCACTGAGTGCCGCTACGCGCCCTGCCGGAGGGTTAAAGGGGAAAGAATTGAGATTATTCACTAACACGGTTATTATATAATTACATATAGTGACTTTATTTCAACACAGTAACAATGATATTGATGTACAAAATATGACACGGAAAAAAACCAGAAGCGGTATGATGGCAGTTTCTAGGAAATACACGCTGACGTGTTGTAGAAAAAGGAAATGGCAGACAAACAACTGCTACTCTCCATAAGTGGAAGAGAGGGCATGTCCTCTTTTATAAACAACGCAATTTTGCAATCCTGTATCAAGTGGTCGGAAAAAAGTTACTCAATACAAGCTCAGTACGATATAAAACCATCTCGGAATTAAAAACGGAAGATACAGCAAATAGTGCGGAATATTTTAAATACAGGTTTATTGGAAATTCCACAAATCCATCATCGTCTATGTGCATTTGTCAAAAAATATTTTCGAATGAAGTGATGAAGCCCTCTAGACTTCATCACGTCATTTGAATAAAATTCATCCAGATAAGAAAGGTGAAAATGTAGCCAATTTTAGAACGGGAAAATAAATACGTAGCTCAGTCAATTGTATAAAAACTTTTTTTCAGCGGATTTAATCAGAGCGATGACGGACTTCAAACTTCGTACAATATCTCTTTGTTGGTTGCTCAATCAGGCAAACTACACACTATTGAAGAAGGGTTAATTTTACCGGCAATAAAAGAAATAATAACTTCTGTGATCCATGAATCATCAGCAGATATTATTAAAGAAATTCTTGGAGCAATAATTCAGTAGAAAGAAGAATTGATGCCTAAAATATGCTGAGTCATTGTGAAGAATATTGAAGACTCATTGTGCAATCATCTGACATTTAATTACAGATAGGCTCCGGCTATGACTGGGCATCACAAAGGCTTCATAGCGTACTTAAAAAATTAAATTCCAGATGTGCTCGCTATACATTGCATCATCCATTGCGCCACAACATTTAATTGGGAAAAATTTAAGTGAACATTTCGCCATATTTATGTGAACGTGGATTTAATGCTGTGGCAACGTTGCTAATTAAAAAGAGGAATCGTTTGCATGTTACCGAACGCGGTGACTTACTGCTATTTTTGAGTAAATTCGAACCTAATATTAAAAACTTCTCTTTTCCTCATTTCAGATGATCATAACGCATGTTAGGAAAACCCAAAGAGGCAATATCAGTGAAGAAATTGTGAAGAATGCTTTACATTGCATAGATAAGCATTTACAACTCTTTCTAATAAAATGATATTGTTTTTTAATATATTAAAAATATAAATTGAACCAAAAAAATGTATGCCCACATTGGCCCCCAAGGGGGCTAGATCACACATATGTACATGTTTTATAAAAAGGGCATTTAAAATGTATTTCGGAGGAAAATATTAAAAAATGCTCGGTCTGTCGGTCGGTCTGTCGGTCGGTCTGTCGGTCGGTCTGTCGGTCGGTCTGTCGGTCGGTCTGTCGGTCGGTCTGTCGGTCGGTCTGTCGGTCGGTCTGTCGGTCGGTCTGTCGGTCGGTCTGTCGGTCGGTCTGTCGGTCGGTCTGTCGGTCGGTCTGTCGGTCGGTCTGTCGGTCGGTCTGTCTGTCGGTCTGTCGGTCGGTCTGTCGGTCGGTCTGTCGGTCGGTCTGTCGGTCGGTCTGTCGGTCGGTCTGTCGGTCGGTCTGTCGGTCGGTCTGTCGGTCGGTCTGTCGGTCGGTCGGTCGGTCGGTCGGTCGGTCGGTCGGTCTGTCTGTCTGTCTGTCGGTCGGTCGGTCTGTCGGTCTGTCTGTCGGTCGGTCTGTCGGTCGGTCTGTAGGTCGGTCGGTCGGTCTGCCGGTCGGTCTGCCGGTCGGTCGGTAGGCCGGTCGGTCGGTCGGCCGGTCGGTTGTCAATTAGAGGGACGGACGGTCCATCTGTCAGTCGGTGTGTCGGCCGGTGTGTCGGTCGGTCTGTCGGTCGGTCGGTCGGTCTGTCGGTCGGTCGGTCTGTCGGTCTGTCGGTCGGTCGGTCTGTCGGTCGGTCGGTCTGTCGCTCGGTCGGTCGGTCTGTCGGTCGGTCGGTCGGTCTGTCGGTCGGTCGGTCGGTCTGTCTGCCGGTCGGTCGGTCTGTCGGTCGGTCTGCGGTCGGTCGGGTCTGCCGGTCGGTCGGTCTGCCGGTCGGTCGGTCTGCCGGTCGGTCGGTCTGCCTGCCGGTCGGTCTGCCGGTCGGCCGGTCGGTCTGCCGGTCGGCCGGTCGGTCTGCCGGTCGGCCGGTCGGTCTGCCGGTCGGTCGGGTCGGCCGGTCGGTCGGTCGGCCGGTCGGTTCGGTCGACCGGTCGGTAGGCCGGTCGGTCGGTCGGCCGGTCGGTCGGCCGGTCGGTTGTCAGTTAGAGGGACGGGACGGTCCATCTATCAGTCGGTCGGTTCGTCTTTCAACCGAATGGCCACGTATTGCTGTCAACCATTTTTTCGATGTCAAGGACACACAATTCGTGGATTCTGAGTACCCAACGTGTTAGTGGAAGAAATTTACGTGGAATAAGAACAAGATACATCCACTTTCTTGATAATACCGATTTTTTGCCAAAGCATAGCAATACTGTTTCGTTACTGCATAGTTAGGCAAGAGAATAAAAATACCTTGATTGGAATTATTTTTGCTGGTTCGAGTAGTATTATAATATTCCATAACAATTACAAATAATGCGAGAAGGGATGTTCCGTTTTAGCACCCCTAGTGTTTAATTGTGTTAGCAGTTTTAATTTCGTCCAGAGCAATTGAAGTACAAAAAGATTGTCGGAAACTGCTGAAACATTTTTATTATTTACTATGCGGGTTATAGTAGACGTTATTTTATTTGATGTATTTGATCAAAGAACAGTAAGAACTATGTGACGTACGGGGAAGAAGTATCATTTGAATTTAGCGCTCGTTTGTCTTAACGGAACGAGAGATGATCGAAATAATAAAACGGGGGAAATACGAGAGTGTGTTCTTTCAACTGCGAGACGTTGAATCTAATATGCAGTTCTGTTCTGCGGCCACTATGCAACTTATTTAAACTTGTGCGTGTTTATCTTGGCAGACGCCGAGTTGGAGGTGCTCGGCTAAGTCCACAGGCCGCCTGCGGAGTTGCTTCCGCTGGGAAATCACTCGAAACTAATGGTCTGTCTCCGTTGTGTTCCCGTAGAAGTTAATTTTGTTGCTAGCAATTGTGTTTTGAGGCAACGTTGACAAAGTTTTTTGCCTCTTTTCATGCGCGACGATTAAATTTACTTGTTAACGCGTGTTTATTCACACGGCTCACTGCACTTGATGAAAGGCCAAAATTGTTCTGTAAACGGAAGTGACCACGATTTTATCATTGTTGATAGAAAATTTAGGTGTTAAATTAGGTGTCTATTTTTATCAAGCGAGTGGGATCATCATTTTCATGTGATAGTATCTCGGGTAAAATTCAGTAAATTCGAAGATACAGAGGTGGAAACATATAGGATTATCTGTATTCAGCAGGTGAAGTAGTGCAATTATATTACATACACTGTTGTTAAGCCGCAGTTTACGCCGCATCTATGAATATCTATCAAGAATTAGGAACAATTTATAAATTTACGTTTTTCTTAAATACATAATTCTTAACGACAAAAGGAGACAACGAGCAGGAACAATATGACAAAGTTTTCAATAGCAGCTGTAGAAGAAAAGCAATAGATATGTTTCTTTCTTCACAACATTTCACTCCTTTGTGTGAAAATCAGGAATGTTAAGTATTAAGAGGTGCTTATCCACAGGAACAAATCATTGAAACGAAAAATTGTGAATTGCATTAAATTCGAAACTCAAATTTTTCACGATCTTAATTTTTTAAACACGGAACCCTAATCAGAATGTAAAGGGAATATTCTAATACAACAAATGCAATACAAATATAAGTACGTTTCTAATTTAATATGTTCAAATATCGCATAATGCTAAAAATATTTGGGTGGTAATATAACGTATGCTCAAATCGCGAATAATAAATTCAACCATGATATTATTGAAAATAAAAATTAGAGTACTGTTACAATATCATTTTTCGTTTTTGTTGTACGACTGGGTAACTCGATTTTCACTGTTTTCAGTTATCGTTTCTACACTCGCCTCATTACTAAAATCCCAAAACAGTAGCGTTAACTGACAGATTATGTTGTCTTCTAATTGCTACAACGAGGTAACTCGACTTTTTTGCAGTTGAGTTATCAATTGAAGTTAGTTTAATTGATTACGCAGTTATCTATGCAATTTTGCTGATCTGCCTTCATTAAAGGAAAATTTTTTATCAACGTTTCATAAAACTGCTCTACTACTACAAAAACAACTCTTAGAAGCATTTAAATGTTTAAAAGTGCAAACTTTCTGTTTTATGAGCTTCCCGAACTTATTTAATTACTTTCTTTCTCAACCGCTCTTGTATGTGTAGCCTCCCTTGGGTACATACCTCAGTTAGATAGAATATTTAAATGCCGCATGCGATTACATCAAATTGCTTTAGAAGGAATCTTAACGCATTATGGCTAACTAGAAATAACTTTATTAATCGTCTCGGAAAATGACAATATAGTATTTGGTCGGAAATGAACTAGTTCACTTAAAGCTCACTTCATTCATTCAACTGATGAAGATTTCGTACTCGATCAATCCGTCATGAATTTGTCGTGGACTAAGCTGGCTCTAGGTAGTTTATCTCGGGGTTCTTCTTTCTTCCCTGCCTCTCATTCCACCTTTGCTAGTACCGTTATCGCAGTCGCCTGCTTATTAGATCACTCACCAATTTCAGTAACCTCAGCAGTGTAAAGGCTCCTAAACTTCAAATATACAAATTGAAGGGATGACAGAATATTTCTAGAATATTTCAGATTTCTATATTTCTGTTATTGTATCTGGCTTATTAGTAAATATTACTTTCTTTTTTATGACACATTCGGAATTCGCAGGTAATTGTGGAGAAATAATAGTGAATTTGCTTTTATTGTTTCTCCATTTATTACCAGGAATCTCCCAACAGCGGGGCACCGTCCCAGCCGGGACAAGCTGTAAGCTCCCGACCGGTCTCCCGACATGTGTGGTAGCATAATTCATGTTAGTGTAAGTGTGTAAGGGGAGACAATAGGATAAGGAAAAGGAAGGAAAGATCACGTGCGGTCCGTGGCCCATTTGTTAGGGTACTGGTCCGGCATTCGCTTGGTGTTGATCTGAGAAACCATGTAAAACTACCGATCAGAGCAGCCGGCCGCTAGAATTCTCCTCAAGATAGACAAGAAAAAGATGCATTTTTGCAAATATTACCTGCAAGTGTTTATGTAATGGTTGTGCAAACGTTAAGGCGCCTGTGTATTGTGCGCAGAGGTTGAATTTGTACGCCAATTTTTGGCACAAATTTGAAAATTATACGTTGCCCAGTCTCGGCTATTTTAAGGAAATCACCTGGGCCGAAACCGCGCCTGCAACTTAAAAATGCGCGTGCGGATCAAGTCGACTTAATCGTAAATTTATTTGTATTTTTGCACAGCTAACTCAAAGTTGGGGTAATAAACTCAAAATTATTTCTGTAAAACTTTTAATATTCTTTTAAGAATGTAAATGAGATGAGAAATTCCAGTTTTTCATGGGTTCAGATAGTTTATTTAAAAAATGTGATACAAGTTCCTTCTACATAAATCTCAAAACACTATTACAGACTTCAAAGAAAAATTAGTAACAAGTGAGCATTTATTATAGAATTGCCAGGTAGTAATGTAGATTTGTGTAGATGAAGAAACAACAGAAAGTGCACATTATATGAATTTCTGACTCATCCGAGACACGAACAACCATCTCTAGCTACGTATGAAAGACTATAAACTTCTTTTACCAGCACAGTTCTTTCCTGTTCCTAGCCTTTGTGATTTACTCAATAAGATGATTGATGTCGCGTGAAGCTATTTTTGAGTGTTTATTCTTGGCGCGAGGCCATGAGCGGGCGCGAGGCGGGGCGCGAAGGGCAAGATTGACATCAAGTTGGAGCAGTGGACATTATACTTGGGTTTTTATTTCTTGGTGAGTGGTGTCTTATCTTCTCGATGGAATGTCTCACGGTATTTCGCATAGTTCTCGGTCGAGACGCTAGGAGTCTCATGATCGCCAGCACTGCTCGATACAATCGCGATCATGCGACTCCTGGTGGCACGACGGAGAACGACGCGAAATACCGTGAGATATTCCATCGTGAAGACAAGACACCACTCACCAAGAAATAAAAACCCAAGTATCATGACAATTTTTCAATACACTCCAAACCGACGCGCCGGAATTTACACTTATTTGGAAGCAGCACAAGAAAGAAATAGAATACTACGTATTATGTGACATTTAATATATTATTTATATCTTATTACTATTTTAAACTTATTTTTTTCGTAATTTTAAACACTGGATTATGTAGTTAATGAAAGTCGTCGCCCTTGTGAGTGTAGATGGCTGTAACGAGATCGCTTGCGATGATGGGTTCAAATCTCGCGAATGTTTTCTCTTTTGACTGCGGCGTGGACATGAAAACACCATAGTAAAAAATTATCATTTCATCATTGCCCCGGAATGTCACGTATCGATTCTGATTCTTGTGTTTTGCATTCTTAGATTTAATTGCTTTCTGATATTAAGGAAGACCAGACTTAAGTCAGTGTAAGTAATTTAATTTTTACTCAATTTTAGGGGTAGGGATTTGCCATCCTTGTTCTCTGAAATGTCTAACTTTTTCTTTGGGGGTTAAAAAAATATGATTTGTTAATTGAAAAATCTTCGTTATTTGCATATATTGAAACGGCGTTGTCTACAGAGCGGGCCGCAACAGGGCGAGCTTGCGTGACAATGCTGTCTCAGCGAGTGTGATTTAGTGATGCGACACCGACCATAAAACATCGATGTTGCCAAATATTGGTCTTCAAACTTAAAATAGCGATGTTAACAATACATCGACCAAAATCCATCGATGTTTTTAAGCTGGTTTAGTAACTTCAGCATTAAATTCATGCGCAACAATATTTAATTTAACAGTGGCCTGCTTTTTAATTTACAATTAAAGTGAAACCGAAAACAAACACTCCTCTTCGTGCGCAAAATACTAGGTAAGATGAGGGAAATACCATCATCTCGGGTGAGGGATAGTCTGCACATAAACAGACTTACCAGTAATTTCATATTTTAACTTTTACAAAATTGTGATTAGGGGAATTTTTGATCGACGAACGAACATCGAAAAAACATCGAACACAAAACATCAATGTTCAAAAAGCATCGGTTTCAATACATCGGGTTTTGAAACAACGTTGTTTGAAACAACTTTTAAGAGAAACATCGAAACCACATGTTTTGAGAACACCGGCATCGATATCGCATCTCTAGCGTCTTCCGCTGGCTGATGCCGTCGTTGACAGAAAGTGCCGCACGTGATTCGTCGCGAGAGTGGCGCGCTGGCAGATATCGCGGAGGATGGCGAGAGCTTTGGCGGGATCTACGCGAAGGCAGAACTTCGTTTTCCGCCCAGACGCTGCAAGATAGCTATGAGGATGATAGCTGTGCTATCGAAAATATCCAATACATATTTGATACCAGACAACACCCGCCTTTTATTCATTATTAAAAAGGTATCTACACCGCCAGCAGTTATATCAATAAGAAGGCATGTCTGTTTTGTTCGGCGGCCTCTGCAGGGATGTACGCGGGGGAGGACCCGTATTGGACGTAGGGTTGCCACAAGGATAACAACGGAATTAGGGACATCTGAAATATGTTTCGAAGTAAATTCTTTATTTTTATACAGCTAAATAGTGTATCAAGTAAATCGTATAATAATCGTAATCGATGTGATGGGTATTAATACATTCATGGGGTTTTTCGATACTCGCTCGTTTCGTATAATATCACACTCGTGTATGAATACCCATCACATCGAGTTTCATAAGGTACTTTTTCTACGACTTTTATGAGTTAAACTTTTATATTAAATCGTTTCGTGGCCGTTGACATAAAGGATTCACCCAAGGCCACTTAGCGGACGCTCCCTAACCCTATCCTCGCATTCTACCACAAGTGGCTCTGCGCAGCACTCCGCTTGCGATGTAGTACTGCGCTAGTCAAATAAGATCAAAGTAAAATTACGATCCAGTTTATTTTAAATAATATTTAATTATAAATTATAAATTAATATTTCACGAAAAATTACTACTAGTAAAGAAATCAAAACTGGCAAGCATAATATAATATCAAATGTAATTTTAATGTACACAATCGAACGAAACATTTACTCTAAAGATTCAGAATGATTAAGTGTCAACACTTGGTTTGTAAACTTCTCTATGATTGGTCAAGAACCTGTATCGTAATATAAATTGTGTCGAAATAAGTATCATCAATGAGACATCAAATGACAGCATTATACAATGGGAGTCGAAAGAGGAACTAGAACCAGATCGACCAGGGAATATCCATTTTGGAAGAAATCGTACGGTTTACGGTACGGAATACGTATGGTTTAGGCGCTAGCAGCGTTCACAGCCGGACGGACAGACGGACGGACAGACAGACGGTCGGCCAGGCGGACAGACGGACGGACAGGCGGACGGCGAGACGGACGGACAGACGGACGGACAGGCGGACGGCGAGACGGACGGCCAGACGGACGACCAGACGGACGGCTAGACGGACGGACAGCCGGACGGACAGACGGACGGACACACGGACGGACGGACAGACGGACGGACAGACAGACGGACGTTTTTCTTTCAATTGGTTTTACGGTATCAAGGACCCACAAAACAGGGTTTTTGGCTACACCACATGTCAGGGGATTTTTTCTCTCAATTTAGCAACTGGTTTTATCCACTTTTTCGTTATCACGGCCCGGCAATGAATTTTTTCCGCGAAAATTCGCCGGTTTTTTTCGCGCAGCATAACATAACTTTTCCTATACTACGTATATCACTCCGTGTATACACGTACGTATACGGGAAAGTAAAAAGTGATATTCCATTAAAATCCGCCCCGTATGCTGAACGCACGTCGTCCCAATTGTGTGCGCAGACGAGGAGGACCTGTTCCTGGTGTCGGACCTGCTGCTGGGAGGGGACCTGCGCTACCACGTGGCGCGCGGCGCCGCCTTCGACGCCGACTGCGTGCTGCTGTACGTGTGCGAGCTGGCGGCGGCGCTCGACTTCCTGCAGAAGAAGCGCATCCTGCACAGGTGAGCGTCCCCAGCGCCTCCCGCGCTGCTTCGGTGGCGTAGACGCGATTCCGGCTCGCTCACGAGACGGTTTTAAGAAGCGGGTCAGAAAAGAAAAAGGGGAGGGCAGGGAGATGGAGGAGAGAGTGAGGGGGGAAGAGGGACAGAGGGATGTAGGAGGAGAAGGAGCTAGAGGTAGAGGAACAGGGAGAGAGGAGGGCAGGTTGAGAGCGGGACAGGAATAGAGCGAAAGAGAGATAGGGGTAGAGTGAGAGGTAAACGGTTAGGTTGAGAGAGGGTACGTGTAGAGTTGATAGGGTACGTGTAGAGTGATAGGGGTACATGTAATGTGAGAGGGGTACGTGTAATGTGAGAGGGGTAGGGGTAGAGTGAGAGGGGTAGGGGTAGAGTGAGAGGGGTAGGGGTGGAGTGAGATGGGTAGGGGTAGAGTTGAGAGGGGTAGGGGTAGAGTGAGAGGGGTAGCGGTAGAGTGATAGGGGTAGGGGTAGAGTGATAGGGGTAGGGGTAGAGTGATAGGGGTAGGGGTTAGAGTGAGAGGGGTGGGGGTGGAGTGAGAGGAGCAGGGGGTGGAGTGAAGAGGGATAGGGGTGGATGTGAAGAGGGATAGGGGTGGAGTGAAGAGGGATAGGGGTGGAGTGAAGAGGTGATAGGGGTAGAGCGAGAGGGACAAAGAGGGGAGAGAGGGAAGAGGAGAGCGTTTGCGAATACATGAGTCTCTGCATTTATCATTAAACATCATCTTTGTGAAAAATGCGTGCTAACCCGCGCCACACGCATAACTCTCTGTATGCCTAACTCTCGCATAAGGTCTTCTTAGACATGCCAACGTACATAACTCAGAAACGGTGCGTTCTATGACTTCTGAAACTAGTTGTCGAGCCCCCATCTAGTCAAGTTCCCCTTCACCATAATCTACAAAAACCTTTTCCAACTGTCTATTATATTTTCGGGGTACGGGTCTTTTTGAAACACCCATTCCGTTATACAGTGGAGCGTAAATTATATTAAAACACATTTCACTAACAGGTTTTCTCTTTATGTGGTTGTGGTGGTGGGGAGTGTCGGATTTCAATCGTTGCAAAGTGACAATGAAAATACCTTGAGGTATGAAATGCCGTTTCCACATAGCGAAAAATATTCGCTTCTGCTATTAGCATGATGTGTCACTTGGCATTTTAACAACAAACATGGAAACATTATATGAACTAACTTTCAAACACAGGTTTCAAGAAAATAGCAGACATTTAACTCCCGCCAAAACGAACAGTTCTGGGAATAAATACAACATGCAATTCCTGATCAAGTGAGGGGGTTACGTCTGGCAGTGAATGAGGGAATCAGCAATCCAAGGAATAAAATGGGAGACACTGAATTCGCTATTTCTGATGCTATCAAAGCAACTTCCAGAAGATCTAGCATTCAATGTAAAAATCTTGTAGCTGTCAATGTAGAAGAGTGGAAGACCAGCACAGTGGCCAAAGTGAATTGTCACAGCATTTACAAATTGAAACAGTTACTGTTACTTGTGCTCCCAATAGTAATGCACTCTTTTACATATGCTGAATATGCATGTAGAGAATGGTGCCCGACGATTTACATCAGGATTATCTCTCTTCATGTAAACGACTGCCAAAAATAATAAAACTTTTTTTGGTGAGCATTATTCAGATCTCGCCAATTTGGGATTGAAAAGTAAACCTCTCCTTTTATTTCTTCTAACAGTCCATACCATCAACTCTACCAGCAATAGGAACACATTTCTCTTGTCATACCCTTTTTTGGCCGTTTCGAGGAACGTTTTACATTCTCGTATCTTAATATATGCGGACTTCATAGTGAAGATGAAATATAGAGCTCTGATGCAGGAAAAAAATCAGAATAAGGGCATTTGAAATAAATGCTCATTATTGGGTGTTCTTGATACAAAAACAAATGATTTTGACCCAAAGTGTGTGTCCATTTGTGTGGAACATCGGCATCCAAGCAATACTCAGGATTTCTCCCAAAATAGGTACTCTCTGACGGAGATAATGTAAGATCGAAAGGAACAATATAAGACAGAATAGTACAAGTATTAGGATACGTAGATGGTGAGATTTTGATGGGAAGAGAAACCACAGATCTATAAGAAAGATTCCAAAAGTGGAAGAAAGGAGCAGCGGCAATGGGGTTAGAGATTAAAAAATACTAAGTACATAACGTGCAACTGAAATAAAGAAAGATGGGAAACTATTAGACAGTTCATTATAATGAGTATAATTTTGAAAAGGTTGAGAAGTTTGAATATCTTAAGTTCCATCATCATTAAAGAAATTAAGGCAAGGATAGCAAGGGGGAACAAATGCTCTTATTCAGTGCTACCGATCCTGAAGGGTAAATCTCTCTCATTGGAAAAATAAAAAGATCTATAATACAATTACAAGGTTGGTAGCCACATACGGATCCGAAATATGGACATTTAATAGCAAAGGATAGCATCATTTAGTGAGTATGGAAAAGGAGGAAACCAAGAAGAATTTGTGGTTCAAAAAGGAGGGTTATGAATGGAAAATTAGAAATAATATGGATATATAACAACTTTATAATGCACCAAATATTATAATAGATGTAAAAATGAGATTAAGATTAATAAAGAGGTCATATTGAGAGGAAGGATTCTGAAGAGATAGTAAAACAGATATTTAAAAGAAAACCAGGTGGAATAAGGTGGGTGAGAAGAAAACGAGTGCGATGGCTGGATTGATTTTGTGGACAAATAGGTGTAAGAAGATGAGGAAAAGTAGAGGACAGACTATGGGAAGATTGTGCGAGAGGCTGTGGTTCTTAACAGACCGCAGAGAGGCCAAAGAAAGAAGAAGGTATGATGTGAAATTCTCTTACGTAATCTGCATTTGTTTTACTGCGAGCAGTATTGCGAATGGTTCTTCCATGAAAGAATAACAGAAATGATCTTTGTTACCGTTTCAAATATCAATACAAGAGTTCTTGTAGTTCATGTTCTAGTAGCAGAAAGACATGTAGATGAGTAATGGAAAAACTTTTCATCGTTCCACACTCCAGGCCTTTCCACCAACACTCGCCGGCTCTCGTGAAGTCTTTCCCGGCTAGTACAGCACTTGTGGGCAATGGTTCGTAGCAGTTTCCGTCCGCTTGGAGCCGCATTTGCTCGTTTGCCCCAATCTCCATCTCTGCCGCGCCGCAGAATTGCGAAAGCTTCTCCGAGAGAGCAGTGGATGAGCCATAGCAGCCGGCGCACCCCACCGCCCCCGCCACCCTCGCTGCATTCGCCCTCTCTCGTCCATCATCTCCGCATTAGCCGCCCGTTGCTTGCCCCGCCCCGCCGCCCCGCCCCACCGCCCCGTCTCACCGCCCCGCCTCGCCGCCCCGCCCCACCGCCCCTCCCAGCCGGCCCGCCCCGCCGGCCCGCCCCGCCGGCCCGCCCCGCCGGCCCGCCCCGCCGGCCCGCCCCGCCGGCCCGCCCCGCCGGCCCGCCCCGCCGGCCCGCCCCCCCCCGCCGGCCACCCCCCCGCCGGCCCGCCCCGCCGGCCCGCCCCCCCGCCGGCCACCCCCCCGCCGGCCACCCCCCCGCCGGCCACCCCCCGCCGGCCACCCCCCCGCCGGCCACCCCCCCGCCGGCCCGCCACGCCGACTCGACCCGTCGATCCCACCCATCACTGTCACATCACTCTGTCCGGCCCTCTCCGCCCTCTTCGACCTGTTCCGCCCGCGGTTTGCCCTGTCCCGTTTCGGCTCGCTCCGCTCCTGTCCGTTCCTCCCCGATCCACCCTTCACCGAATCTCCCTGCTCGCTTCCCCACCCGAACCCCGCCAGCCAGTCCATCTCTTCCTCCCACCTTCCTGTCTCTTCGCCATCGTCCCAACCCGTCTTTCCCACTCCGTAGCCTTCGCAGCCCGCAGCCCTACCCCTCTTTCCTCAATCCTCTCCTTTTCGAAGCTCCGGCGTCGTCACCGACGGCCCTCAAGACCCATACCACATCCGGTCTGGATCCACTGTTTCCGATGCGGACTCACCTCGATGCCCCATTCCCGTCGACCCACCCGCCACCCCCGCCACCGTCCCGCAGCCCCACCCCTCTCGCCCAAATGAACGGCGCCAGAGCCTGCGCCACGGAGCTCTCGGGCGGAAAATTTAATCCTGTTCCAATCCTGAGTTCGCGTGTTTCTTTATTTGTTCATGTATTTGGACGTCTGTTTCATTCTGTCGGTTCGATCCTAAGTTTTTGATACAACATTTGTATTTTTTTAATTGCAGAATTCTTACAGATAAAATGTCCATAATGAATGAGAATGGATTAAGGAAAATGAGTCAACGAGTCAAAGATATCCTCTGAGGGGCGAGAAAATTTGTATATGAAACGTATGTAACCGGCTTTTTTAAAATACGTAAACCCTTTTTTTCTCATTTACAAATAACAGAACGCTCTCTGAACAATATGAATTGAGGGGTGGAGTTGCAAATACATTTATTTCCAGTGTCAAAAATTTCAACTTCGGGAAAGTACTTGGAAAGTGTAAAACACCATATATACGAGAAGAATTTTTTCTGTTCTCACAATACTTCAGTAAAAACTATCTCGGAGCCTGAAAACGAGATGTTCTCAAAAACGGCTCCTTTTTCTTTCATCTTTTGGTATGGATAGTGCTCTAGGAGGTGACATAAATGCCATTTTGCTCTATTTTTTTTATTTTTCAAAAATACAAAATGTAATGTTTTGACTAGTCTCTCACATCGTTAAGATTCACATTAGCGGCGATTTGTTCATATTATTGTATTTATGAGTACACGTGATTTAAATAATATCATATAAAATTTCTCGAAAACCCAACCGTTTTCTGTGAAAACGAACTCAAAATTCAGCATTTTCAGAAACGCTCAAACGCCATTGTCATAAATGTACTAAATGTTTTCTTTAAACTTTTTGAACAGAGAGTGCTAATTGCAGTCTTTAAACGACGTTAAGTCATTTTGGGATATTTTTTGTTTTTTCAAAATTTACACAAAAGTAATTTTTTGGAAATAATTTCTCACGTTAATATGCACATTTCCCAGGAATTTTGTAAACACTGTTGTATTTTTGAGTTTAAGTGCTTCAAATTATTTAATGAAGTTTTTCGAAAACTCAAAAAAATTCTGTGAAAAGGAGCTTCAAAATCCAAATTTACAGTAGCGTATTTTCTTAAAAACGGCTCCAAATTATTCAAAGAAAATTGCCAATTACGATGAGGTTTTACTGTAATGTAATATTCTTAAAATACTATTTGCGTTCTATTATTACGAAACCGCAAAATTAAGAAAATGTCCAAAAAATGTACTTTGGGCGGCGATAGATGGCAGGTGGCATGAGAATCTGGCAAGACCGAATAGCTAGCCGAGACCAAAGGAAATAGAAAACCAATACGGGAAAGACTGTACCATTCTATAGCACCACTAGTTATTATACGACTTTCTCCCTGGCTGAGGGTGGCAGTGCCGGCCTGCATTGTGGCGAAGGCTGGAGGTAGAATGAATTACTACGACAGGAATTATAATTTCCTCTTGAAAAGAGGGGCGTGTGTTGCGGACCCAATGAAGTCTAACTATCTAACTATTCAGCGAAAAATTCATAATATATCTCCTAATTCACCAGGCACCAAAGAGCGTCTATCAGTGTGGGAAATTAAGCCCGTTTAGGCTTGTCGAGGCGGAAGATGTGTCTAACAATATTCAATTTAAGACAGTTGCAGTGAAATCATTTTTTAAGAATAAAATCTACTGAAGAACTGATTGTAGATGAAAATGTGTCCAATTTGTTCTTTGAATATGATTCAATATTAAGTAGTAATAGCTTTAGCATTCACTTAGTAACAATATTCACCATTGAAACCAATGTAGAAATAGGTACAATTAGTGGTTTATATAGAATAGTGGATGCGTCTGTCTTTATGCAACGTACTCTAACTTCCCTTGAGTCTTACTGCCCGCGACTAGGAAGTTGGCGCACGCGTGCTCATAGAATTATTGAAATGATCGAACAATGAGTTTAATCTATACGGAGATGGCAACAATTTCAACATCATTCAATTCACGTAATCATATCTCAAAGGCAATGAAGATGTAATCGGACTATTTCGGCATAAACTTGGAAATTGAATCAAATTACTGCGCATTTGGGCCTCATGCGCCCCCATCAATAATAATTAGTGTTGATTATCATCGGACGTAACTGTGACCTATTTCAGCTTCGCCTCGCATTAGCGGAGATTATCTGGGGAAGGAGCGCCTATTCAGGCGCCGTGCGCGCAACCCGCGAATCGGCACTGACGAGCGGGTTGCGTCGCGAGCGAGACAGGCGCCGCCCGAGCCTCAAGGAGTCGGGGAGATGCGGGAATCTGACCGCTTGGAGTGACGTCGTTGAAGTTTCCCCTCGATGTTCTTGTTTGACTTTCACATAAACTGCATTGCGGTGCCTAGTGCCTGTCTAGAGGAGTTGACTGAACCCTGGCTCGCACATTTCGGGAGGGCAGAATTGGGGCGGTTTTCCGCGAGCTGCTATCAAAGCGAAGTGCGCGCTGCGCCTTGAAGGCGGGCTATAAATCAAGCGGTCACATAAACTATTGACACCAGCTCGAAGCGAGTATGGAACATCTGGCGGGCTGACCCTGTTTCTCGGGGATGTTATGCGCTGTATCGCGGGCAGGGCGATAAAACGGAGCGTCTGTGATAACACAACAAACGAAATTAAAAGTCTTAAATCTGTTTTAAGCGTGCCTGGGAGATAATTTCTTATTCGGCAGAAATTAACTATAAGATTTTGTGTCGATCGTTTCTTATAACAGTCATCTATTATTACATTATTATGTGAGATATAAAATAATAGTAATAATAATAATATAATAAAATAATAATAATAATAATATAGTAAGAATAGGATATGGAGAATAATAAACGAAAATAATGAAATAGAATATACGAAAATATATTATATAACGAAAAGAAGAATACACAAAACGCTGGCACATTACGTGCCACTTCATTTCCTACGTAATGTACTCGCACATTGCGTACGGAATGAAATTAAAACTCATTTATTTAATGTCATGATCAAAGAACACAATAGGGGAATTAACGAAACAGTAGCGGGGGGGGGCATGTATATATGATAAAGAAGCGAAATTAGCGACAGGACAGTCGCGCAAGCGCGAGCCACTGATGGAACGAGGTACGTCATACGACAGAGGGGTGGAGATAGCGATAGTGCCGCAGCGAGTACTCTTATAGGGTGTACTCAACCAGAGGCGCAGCTCGCAGTCACGATTCATGTGTGTGACCTTTGAACTCTGCATCGTTGCAGAGGTTGGAGTTCTGCCCTATAAATCAGCGCAGACCCGTCTTTCCGACACGTCCAGGACGGTCGAGGGGAAGGGAAGGGGGAGCCAGCGAACACGCAGGGTGGGGGGAAAACAAGAGAAACCGACCTCTTCCACACCACCCCAGGGCAGGCAAAATAATTAACTGGAGGGGGGCTGAAAGATAATGAAAGTGGAAATGACTGCTCCGTAACGTGGTTGAGATACATAAAGCATCTGCCCTTTGAATCCACTTTGCGAAATTGCTAGCGTATAGTAAATCTCGAAAGAAAACGAATGCTTACTTTTGTAAACAAAATTAGTCTTTCAGTGTTTTAGTGTTATTGAAATACTTTCCTTCTCGATCCCGGTTACACAATTTTTGGAATTTGCGTCTCTTTATATTTCTCATTTGTGTGGCGTAGAATTAGTTCAGAAAATATTATTTCTTTCATTATAGTTCTTTGCTTTGAATATTGCGTATCGAGAATAGGTTTTGTTCTTGCCTCCGGTTTACCATTCTGACCACGTTTCAGAAGGACAAGAACGCAGAAAAAGGAATGAATGAAAATCACACAACGGAGAAGAATAGGGTTTGGCTTTCGCCGTGCTTTCTGATCGAAGAAATGCATTACTGGTTAGAATGCATATTTATGTACGCTTGGCGTGCTGAAGACAGCAATTTCCTTTGTTAGCTAAGTGTCATGCTTTGTTGGTCGTATAAAGCAAAGCAATATCTCCTCACAAATGAAGATTGATTCTCCCTTTATTAGCTTTTGTGCTGCGGAAGAGCGAGCGTTTAATCGATCAGTGCAGTCCAGATATCGATATTTTCAGGGCACCTTAATTTCAGACTTAGTGTTTTGTAATTTTTGTGTTAATGTGAAATGTGGACAAGCTTCTTTCTCTGTTAAAGATGAACTGATTTTTCAAATTTTATGCAGTCGTGTATTATTATTAGTATTATTATTTTTTATTATTATATAATTATTTTCTTCTGGAAACACCATGTCAAAGGTAAAGTACGACCCTTTAGGCAAGAATTAAACCGTAAGATTGATGGCACTCATTGTATTTGCGGTCTATATCAATATCGCTTTCCGCCTTTCCGCTTTTTACATACAGCCTTCCCTTAAATCCCAGCATATTGAGACTGTCAAGCACGAGCTTCGATTGTCGTCGTAATTTACGATTACGATGTCAAGCACGAGCGTCTTAATTTATTACAAATTAGGAAAACTCGGCAGACGTTGTTCTGCCCTTCACCTCCCTCTTTCTCCTCCCGTCTCCGTTTCTCATTGTCTCTCTCTCCCTCCCTCCCTCACCCAGTCCCTATCTGTCTCTATGTGTCTCTGTCTCTGCTGCTCTCTGTGCTCTCACTCACATTTACTTGCAGATTCTGCAAGTCTCTGAGCAGGTGAGGTAATATCGGGAAGAGTTCATTCTGTAGATTACAGTGTGAGAAACGTTTCTTGAGACCTTTTGGCCTCAAAATTTTTTTTTTAAGGCCCTAGAATGCCTCGTTTAGGAGTTATTTAACGATGTAGATTCAAAATGCTGTCGATTGTGTTGCAGGTTGCATTTGGCGTGAATAAGTAGTGGATATATACTGAATATGTAGCGCCATGCAATGGAGTTACAACAGATTTAACACACATAAAACTTCTCAGTGTAAAAACACGTAGAAGTGCCAACTTTCATGGAGATCGGTCCAACGGTGTTGAAGCTATATACATATCAACATTCTGTTATATATATATTATATAATATATATATATATATATATATATATGTGTTTATATTTATGTTTTTTATATATATTTATATAATATATAATTTAAAAATTTGAGTAAAAATATTTTTGTTCTCCGCTCATCTGTATTGTATTGACATAGCAGGGTCTTAAACCCTATTTAAAATAAGATGTTTTCATTGTTAAATGTTACACACACATTAAACAAATTAATGGAATTAATCAATATAGATTACGTATTTTCATTGCGATTATAATTTCATTCCTTTCACTCGCGACACTTGTGGGAACTGGCAAGCTGCCGGAGATTGCTTGGCGCTCTCGAGTTCCCGAGTGTAACGCGAAACTCTTTAATGTTTCTAAATCGCATTTCGCCGATCCACACGTTGAGCAAACGCGTTCACCCAGGCGGACAGGCCATTGGCGTCGCGGCGTCGCCGCCGCCGCGCCGCCGCCGCCGCCGTCTCGTGGGACGGTGGGAGTCTTAGCCCAACTTGCGTCTAACGCTGTCGCAGCCGTCGGACTTCGGCGCTTCGCTCAGACGCCCGTCACGGGAGGCAAGTTTACCGCACGGGAACTGGGGGCGGGGGGCTCTTACGTCTTTGAGCAAATAAGTAAAGGTCAGCACTCTGTGAGTGGACGGAGCAGGACGTGAATAATATTATGAGTGATGCGGTGTCTACGAAGTTAATTTTGTTAAACTGATGATGTCGTAACATAATTTGAGACGAGTCAGAGTGAAAGCAAGGTGGTTTGAAACTATTTGTCAGAAGGCAACGCGAATATGAAACTGTTCCCGGTCAGGACGGCACATGCAAAACGCCCGTTGCAAAAATGATAACGTTCAATATAAGAAAATGTCCTGGTTATTAAATGTCCAGAACAAATTTGGTATTTTGAAACAAATGTTCTGATAGTTTATTAACAAATTGTCAAAGTCGTATAACACGTCCAAAACAAAATAGAACTATAAACACCAGCCTTCATACAAAGTTTATACATCGATTTCTTCTTGTAGATAAAATCCACATCTAACTTTAAAGGGAGGTACTGGCTAACGAATCTCGCAGAGATATTGGCTAGATACGCATGGAGGTACTGGTTAACGCAATCTTTGTCTTTGTTTGTTTTGCACTGCCACACACTTTCTTCAGTGATTTATTTCATCCTCCTTCGATTAGTTGTGTATTTTTTATTTACAAAATACATGTTGTACGACCATTTTGAAGTTTAATATTAAATTTTCATTCTAATTTTTCTTGCCTCGCGTTAACCAAAAATATCCTTGTACTATCATGAACACCGGATATCAACTTCTGGAATTTGGAGTGGAAACCTTCCTCTACGATTCTTTGGTCTATGATACCCGTTCAAGATTGGCTTTTACGTATTCCATTATACGGAGGTAAAAGTTGGTAGTAAGTCGATTCGTCGGTGTTCATCGTCCTTTGTGTCGATGTGTTTTGTTCTGCGAGATCGTCATGGATGCATCAGGACGCGAATGAATGTTTATTTCACTTTGTACTGCATTAATTGCTGCTATGACGATCCACAGTTCGTAATTAGTATTGTCTATGCCAAATAGTTCCAAGTGGGCTGCAATCTCACGCTGACTCGTCTCAGTATCGTACAAGATAGAAGAATAAGATTTTATTCACGAGTGAAAAACGTTTTGCACCAGAGGCTACTTATTTTTGCGTAGGAATAATAAGCGGTTATTTATATTACACGTGAATAAAAGAGTAATTATGCAACTTAGTTGATTATTCACGAGCTATTTATCCAGTCCGATTGCTTTTATATGCGGCTTACTTACGTGTTTGTAGTTAATTAATTTGTAGTTAATTAAATGCTTAATTACATTCAGTGTAATAAAGGATATGGCCACAGGCAATATCATACCATTGATCGTATGGCCAAATAGAAATTATCTCAAATGCTAAAAGACGATGGAATAAGATAAAACGTATATTAAAATTGGCTCACTGTAGCCATGCTCGTTAGTAATTATACACTTGTTCTACCGCTTCGTGGATAATCAATTGATTCATTAACAATTAACTCTTTTTACAATATCTAAAACTAATAATAAACTCAAGTTTCATGAATAATTTTATCCATGTTGGAAGCTTGTTCCAACAAAATAATTGTTTTAAAAGTGAAAATAGGTGCATGCTGGAAACCAACTTCGGCAAACTCTTGAATTGTGTGCTATATTATATACAATCCCTGGCCATTATTAGAACCACCAGCAAAATTTAATCGTTTTTTTGCTTTTCCCTCCTTTTTACGATATAACTTGTATCTCAATTGATGTTGTTCGTTACGCTAGTGGCAACTTTTTCTTGAATATCTGTCAACACATTTTTTCTATTGCAATATGGGCCCGTAGAAAGCCACTGCGGCTGTAGGAGTGGAAGCCTGCCGATTTTTTGTGGAATAATTGTTTGTTGCTTCGGTTTTTGCAAAACGTAAATGTTGTTTCTGTACGATTATTTATAATTTATAGATTATTTATTAATTTCAAGTTTTATGTTTCATAAATTTGTATATTTTATAATTTTTGGGGTAATTAATCTTTACCTAACGTTTTTGATTCTGTTTAGTGATGAGAAGGCCAAAGCTTCTGTCTCCAAAGAAAAAAAGGAGAAATTATAAGGCGTTAATAGAACTTGAAACATTCACAGCGTCAAATCGGAAAAAATACTTCGTAAGCCGAGAAGGTAAAAAAAAAAGTTTTTAAAAAATCAGTAGCAAACATTGCAGAAAATTTCAGAATGACGACATGCAGAAAAATATCGATTAGTCACATTCAAAATGGCAAGAAACTATAGGCTCGGCATTGTGCGTGAGTGTACATTCTAACATTGCTAACGGTTTGTTGACAAACGGAAAGTCTTGTAGAGAAGATAAAGGAAGAGAAAAATAAAACAAATACATTTCGACAAGGTGCAATGAAAAAAATCTTAACCCTGAATTTCGAAAAGTGTGCAGTGAAAAAAATCTTAACCCTGAATTTAAAAAGATTTTTCTTGTGAACAAAGTTCATTATCCTGCCA
>JAHLJT010005537.1:0-37291 GCA_031308135.1 Acheta domesticus
AATTATCTAAATGGCTATCTTTGAAGGCGAACAAATTAAGTGAAAAATGTCCTGGACTTACGTAGCGACCTGAGCTGCTCAGTCACTATTTGGCGATAAGAAAGACCTTTGTCTGCGTGCTTCGCCGCACGATTACGTAACCCGTCGCCTTATCAGCGGTCGCTGATAAGGGTGCGGGGGGAAGACAGTTGTTCCCTCCCCTACGCGGAAAAGAAGGGGTTGGAACGGCGGGTCTGGAAAGTGCGCAGAATGTTTCGAGAAGCGGCAGCGTGAGGTAGCAGCGTGAATTTGGAAGCTGATGGTGTGGGGCCGCGAGCTCCAGTAGCGAGAAAGAGGTTGGCCCAGTGGTGGCTATATTCACACCGCAGATGCGCGTCGACGGAGGCATCTGTTTTGGAGTAAGACGTGGTTACAGAGAGAACCCGTGCTTAGGCCCAAGACAGAGCGTCGGCAGCCGCATTAGTTCGCTGTGAGTTGTGCGCTGGTGGCGAACGCCACGGTCATCGAAAATAAGGTCGGTGTTAAAGACAAAACAATTTTATATGTGATACTATAAAAAGTAATGAGAATTTGGAAGCAATTGACTGTAGAATGCAGGTTGAAGTTTGTTCCTGTAGTTCACTGCCAGATTGTTTAATATTTTTTTTGGCCATTAACACTCTTGCATAATGTATGATATACCCGACCATGGTATTTCCATAATCATTGTGGACTATTTTCAAAAGATATTTGAAGTAGTGTGTCTTTCTAAGGGGAGAACATCACTTATTTATGATAGAATCTTGTCATGTTAATACACTACAAGTGCAGTTTCTGTCTTTAAATCAAAAAGAACATTTTGATGATAGTGTAAAATCCAAATCAATTAGAAACAATTTGGGTTATTTATGAACAATTAAAAGGTTATAAAAGTATATTTGCTATGAACTGTTGAATTTAGTGAACTTAAATATCTTGAAATATTTATTGAAATTTGGATGCCTGTTGAGTAAAAAATACAACTTATTTTTAATTTCAACCAAAGATGTAGGTTGTAATAAATGTTTCACATTTATGGTGTAAAACACACATGTTTAGTTTTTTTTGCAATTCTTTTGAATATCTGTGTTTTCAAAACATATGTTTATTCATTTTAATTGTACACAACATATGTCTTTGTAATTGAAGTGAATTGTTTTGCAAGAAACTACTATGTATGCTAATGCAGTGTATGTTGAGGAAGGGTTAATTGCAATTTTGTAAACAGAAAGTGCTGAGGCATTTTGTCATCCGAAATGCCTGTGCTCTACCCTCTGATGTACTATATGTGTACTCATCTCCCCAGAGATATCTTTGATTCAATTTGTTGGATTTCAATTTATTTGTTGTCACAGAAGATGTTGCTGCGATGCTAGTTTGTGCCAACTTTGAAATTCATAATTTCTGCAGTTGATTTTTCCTCAAAAAGTTTTTTTTTTTACGCTGTTCAGTGTTGTATTTTTCTTTGTTCATTTGTTTATCTGTACATGTTAGGTAATTTTGCAATTTGTGTTTCTTTTTTTTTTTGAGATTCAATTATATTAATGTTTGTGGCTTTCAACTTTGTGTTTTTTTTCAAAATTTCAACAAGAGCCAAATTACCCACGAAATTTCCCCACGGCCGACCTACACGAACGGTCACATAAATGGCGCCCAACTGGCTGGCTTGAAATTTTGAGAAATTTACACTATAGCAAAAGCTATTGGTGGTTCCAGCAGTGTTTTTTTAGTATCTTTGATGTTTGACAGGTTGTGTTGTGTTTGTTAAAGGTATGCATTTCTATAGATATTGTAGGTGGTAAAATACTCACTGAATAGTTAATATTAATTTTTTGTCAATTGAACTCAAATTACGACTGGTTCATTTTGTTAGATAAAATGGCTGATAAATACAACCAAGCTAGGGATTTGGGAGATCTTCCAAATGAGGATGATGGGGAGACTACAGTCAGGGAAATAGTTCAACAGGTAGAATCACCGGTTGCTACCGAAGAATATGCTACTCTTGGTACGTCTTTCGGGGAACTGAATCTGCGTCTCCTCAAGATCCAACGACATCAGAAATTGACATTGATAGGGCGAATAATATGATGATAAGATTAATGTCGCAGTTTATGATTCAGATAGATGAGAAACTTAGTCCTCGAATTCGGAATTAAAAGACAGTTTATCTTCTCAATTAAATGATAAATTAGCGGATCAATCTAATCAATTAAAAGACAGTTTATCTTCTCAATTAAATGATAAATTAGCGGAATCAATCTAATCAATTAAAAGACAGTTTATCTTCTCAATTAAATGATAAATTAGCCTGAACAGTCCTGTCAATTAAATGATAAATTAGCTGAACAGTCCTGTCAATTAAATGATAAATTAGCTGAACAGTCCTGTCAATTAAATGATAAATTAGCGGATCAATCTAATCAATTAAAAGACAGTTTATCCGCTCAGTTAAATGAAAAATTTGCGGAACAATCTACTCAGTTGGAAGATAGATTAACTGCTAGTTTTAATGCAAGACTAGTTCACTTAGAACAAGCCATAATAGAAAAGACTTCGCAACTTTCATTAGAAACAAAACAACTATCTGAAAATATAGTACAGATGGAAAAGAATTTTCAAGATAGGACGGAACAGTTGTCAAGAGATCTTTCAGACAAAACTTCACAATTGGAACAAAAGTTAACCGATACGACCTCTCAAATTAGAACTGAATTAGAAGAAAAGCTGGAGGAACAGATGTTACGTTTGAATATTAATTTTGAAACAAAAGTTGATAAGGTCAAAACAGAAGTCGACAAAAACGTTTCTGATATAAGGGCAGAAATAGTAGACAACGAGCACAAAATTTTGTCGCAATTAGACTCAAGGAAACGGGAATTAGAAGCTAAGGTAAACGACCTCCAAGAGAAGATTGATGGTTTACCTGCGGGCCCTATGACTACACATCCTATGATGGTTAGCTTACCGCAAGGTTTAACTTTTGGAGCCCATGGGAAGGAGAACCCCTGCGCATTCATAAAGGCAGTAGAAAATTTTTTTACATTGTATAATCTGCCTGAAAGCAAGAAAGTCAGATTGGTTTATCAGATGCTAGTGAGTAATGCGAAAATTTGGGCGGACACTCTGGATCCATTACCGACTTCAATGGAGGGATTTAAAGAAAAGTTCTTCATGAGGTACTGGAATCACGAAACCCAGGTTAATTTTCGGTTGAAGCTTATGTGTAGTACCTGGAAAAAAGGTCAGAGCATGCAAGACTACGCTACGGAAAAGCTAGCAGGCTTCAGATTATGCTCTCCCACGATTCCAGAAAGTGAAACCGTTTGCCTTATAATTAGACATTTTCCAATAGGCATTCAGAATTTGCTAAAAAGTCAACTGCCCATGACAGCAGAAAGTTAGTGACGCAGTTAGGTCTGTATGATGCAACTTATGAGATGTCGGGTAAGCAGGATACAACAAACCGACAAGCATTTCATCAGCAGCCATCATACAAACTTCTGGCACTAATATGGAAAATGGAAATGTGAAGAAAAAGGGAAAGAAACACGAGATATCAGGAGATCATGAAGACACTTCTACTCGTCGAAAGAAAGTGCTAAATCGGCTTATTATCAACCTGAAGCAGCTGCACAACTGTACAACGCAGGAAAAGGGAAAGCAGAAAATGGGCAAGGATAATCCAACACCATCTACTTCAAAAGATCCTGGACGAGGGTTAAACTAATGAGGTTTGTCTCGTGTGGTCACCCCGAAACAAAACAAGAAATCAAGGAAGTAGAAGAGGTGACAATACAGTCTGTGACGTGTTTGCAACCATACTCAGAATCTGAAAGGATGCCGTTTACCAGTGTCAACGCAACCAGACGTAGGTGCCCGATGATCAACATAATATGCGAAGGAAAAGAAATCTCAGCATTGGTTGATACAGGGTGCACATGCTCTGTGATTGTAGAAGATCTGTTAAATGAAATCTCTAAATTGAATCCGAATATACCGCAACTCCCTATGCACAAATCATATACTGTTGGAGCGAACAAAAAGAGGTCGCGTCCAATATCTCGACAGGTCCTATTGCAGTTGACAATTGGCCTAAAGATGTATGATGTTGTCTGCATAGTAGCAAAGGAATTGCTGTATCCACTCATATTAGGGATGGATTTTCTGCACGACTACGGAGTGGTGATTGACCTATCTAGGAATGCTATACAATTCCCGTTGGACAACACTGTAAACTGTAATCCAGAAGACGACGAGCAGTGCATGGATCTTCACATCAACTGTGTTACTTCTACTAACTTATTAACATCCATTGAAGATACGATTAACAAAAATGAAGAAAAAAACCATCAGCAAGGAAGAAGGGCGTTGAATTCAAGATTATTTTTTCTTACCATTTCAAGACGTTGATGATGCGAAAAAAAAATCTTATTCATTGGGGGGCTATGTAGCGATCCTGAGCTCGCTCAGTCACTATTTGGCGATAAGAAAGACCTGTCTGCGTGCTTCGCCGCACGATTACGTAAACCCGTCGCCTTATCAGCGGTCGCGGAGAAGGGTGGCGGGGGGAAGACAGTTGTTCCCTCCCCTACGCGGAAAAGAAGGGGTTGTAACGGCGGTGTCTGGAAAGTGCGCAGAATGTTTTCGAGAAGCGGCAGCGTGAGGTAGCAGCGTGAATTTGGAAGCTGATGGTGTGGGGCCGCGAGCTCCAGTAGCGAGAAAGAGGTTTGGCCCAGTGGTGGCTATATTCACACCGCAGATGCGCGTTCGACGGAGGCATCTGGTTTGAGTAAGACGTGGTTACAGAGAGGAACCCGTGCTTAGGCCCAAGACAGAGCGTCGGCAGCCGCATTAGTTCGCTGTGAGTTGTGCGCTGGTGGCGAACGCCACGGTCATCGAAATAAGGTCGGTGTTAAAGACAAAACAATTTTATATGTGATACTATAAAAAGTAATGAGAATTTGGAAGCAATTGACTGTAGAATGCAGGTTGAAGTGTTGTTCCTGTAGTTCACTGCCAGATTGTTTAATATTTTTTTTGGCCATTAACACTCTTGCATAATGTATGATATACCCGACCATTGGTATTTCCATAATCATTGTGGACTATTTTCAAAAAGATATTTGAAGTAGGTGTTTCTAAGGGGAGAACACTAATTATTTATGATAGAATCTTGTCATGTTAATACACTACAAGTGCAGTTTCTGTCTTTAAATCAAAAAGAACATTTTGATGATAGTGTAAAATCCAAATCAAGTTAGAAACAATTTGGGTTATTTATGAACAATTAAAAGGTTATAAAAGTATATTTGCTATGAACTGTTGAATTTAAGTGAACTTAAATATCTTGAAATATTTATTGAAATTTGGATGCCTGTTGAGTAAAAAATACAACTTATTTTAATTTCAACCAAAGATGTAGGTTGTAATAAATGTTTCACATTTATGGTGTAAACACACATGTTTAGTTTTTTTGCAATTTCTTTTGATATTTCTGTGTTTTCAAAAACTATGTTTATTCATTTTAATTGTACACAACATATGTCTTTGTAATTGAAGTGAATTGTTTTGCAAGAAACTACTATGTATGCTAATGCAGTGTATGTTGAGGAAGGGTTAATTGCAATTTTTGTAAACAGAAAGTGCTGAGGCATTTTGTCATCCGAAATGCCTGTGCTCTACCCTCGATGTACTATTATGTGTACTCATCTCACCAGAGATATCTTTGATTCAATTTGTTTGATTTCAATTTATTTTGTCACAGAAGATGTTGCTGCGATGCTAGTTTGTGCCAACTTTGAAATTCATAATTTCTGCAGTTGATTTTTCCTCAAAAAGTTTTTTTTTTTACGCTGTTCAGTGTTTGTATTTTTCTTTGTTCATTTGTTTATCTGTACATGTTAGGTAATTTTGCAATTTGTGTTTCTTTTTTTTTTTGAGATTCAATTATATTAATGTTTGTGGCTTTCAACTTGTGTTTTTTTGTCAAAATTTCAACAAGAGCCAAATTACCCACGAAATTTCCCCACGGCCGACCTACACGAACGGTCACAATACAGGTAATTCGAAAGAATTTACATTTATATCTGCGATTGCTGCGTAATATCCAAAATAACAGTTACGGGAAAAACATGTTTTAATAATTACTTTTATAAGATTTTTGTGTTTTTTTAATCTATTTCAGCAGAAATGTCGACAGGTGTAGTTAAGTGTAGTGTGGTGTAGTTGTGTAGTGCAGCCGTTGACCATCCATCCAGTTCAATGTATTTACACCCCTCTCTGGACATAGGACTCTTTACGCTGCAAAAGTACGTGTCTTTTTCATGTAGCAAAATTCACATATTACTACTATTACTACATAATAACTAAGCGTAGATGGGCAAGGGACTTGGCTTTTAATATCTACAAGTAAATGTAATTTATTGGCATTCTCCTATGACAAAATCTAATTTTTACTATTCATGGACATAACACTTTACGCGGTAAACATTTATTTCATAGTATTCATTTACAAATGTCAGCCCTTATGATTTAATGATTTTCTAAGTTCTTTTAGAAATTAATTTTAATGATTAAAATGATTGGAAGAAAACAAAGCAAAACGCGGGGTCATACTTTTAAGATATTTTTAGTCCTTTTTGGCGTCCTCGTTTACAGTACAATTTGTTGAGTTGAAATCAATAATTTGTTTTCTTTTTAAAAACGAAAAGGCTAGGCAAAATGATATGTAGTGAAGTTGTGTTGGTATCAGCTTCTCTAAGGTCACTGCTCTATTATGTTACGCAAGAATGTGTGTTGATGGGCTCTCAAGGCCGTAATCTTAAGTGGTGTACGCATGCTAGACCGATTCCACACGCGTGTTCTGACAAACTGCTTCCTTCGTGTGCGTCTGTACTCCAAAACCTTGGAAAATATAGAATATATGTCACTTCTTTACATTGATTTCTCAATAAGTGCAAAATAATAATCGATAAGCTTACCAGATTGACCAAGATATGGTAAATAATATCTTACGATTTCTCACTATCATTCGTATAAATGTAATTTATTATATCTGAATGGACGATAATCGCGCGCAAATTGTAGTCAATACATTCGAGGTATTAAACATGATTTTTTCTTCGAAATATTCCACTGGATAGACATCACGATAGTCCTGGTTAAAAATCCAAAGCGTATGTGGCTCAATGAAAATGCATGTCTCTTAAAAACGTTGGACTGGGTAACTTTGATGTGGAAACATTCCTCTCTATTTTACTCTCGCCATAATCTTGTGCTACATCAATGTTAACGCGTTTGAAAAATAAAGAGGTAATTTTATAATGAAGTAATGTGATGTAAATCAAGTCGCTTTCGATGACAACTTTCATTAGCCTTGGCAAACTCACGAAAACATTTTCGGATGTTACTTTCACAATTATTTTATTGGAATCCATTGCGTGAAGAAAATTATCTAACTTATCAGGGTATTAAAATGTAGTGGTTCTAAATTACGCAGTGAAAGCAGAATTATCTCGTGTATGTCCATTAAAAGATACAAAAAATAGAATGAAGTTGGTAGTCATCGAAGACGCAAGTAGCAAAAAGCCGACATTTGAAGAAACAAAAATATCTCAAAGAATGCATGACTTTCAAGATGAAAGATTTAAGCAATTACTAGAAGCATGTTACATGTTACTACACCAAATTAGAATTCTGTCTACTATTTCATTCGTCTGTAAATAATAATATAAGAGACTATAAGAGAATTAATTACAATAGAATTTTTTCAAAAATATTTAATTTCTAGGATTCGAATCCCGAATTTTGACGTACAGAGATAAACGGCGATTCAAGATATTCATCTTCAACTTATCTCGGTACAACCATTAGTAAACGAAAAATGAAACATAGACTCTTTTCAAAAACTTCTACTCACACACACGAAGTACATAAGTGAAAATCAAACATCGGACAATACAGGAAAAAACCACTTACAATATGGTTGCAATAAATGCTATAAAGAAAAAACAAAGCCAGCAAAGGAAGATGAGTTAATGATCTATAAGAATGACCGACCAATCATATTTCAAATCAAAACATTATACTATAAAAAAGCAATGTCAAAATGAAGACAACCCTCATTTTTTAAGCGCCAACAAATTCAATCAACATATGTGCCATTCCGCTTTTGAGATTCAAACTCGGGGTCTTCTAAAACTGCAGGTGATTGCAGTACCATCTCATTCAATGCGGTCCGTCACCCATCGCAGCCAAAAAAAACCAGTTCGAAAATAAAGGGGGGGCTGAAAAATAGAGAGAAGGCTCGGCGGACGGGCCATCGAGGAAGGCGCGCGTCTGCGGAACATAAACGCAGCCAGATAGCGGGTCATCCAAACAGGCGCGCGCCTGGCGAATCGGAATGACAAAGCGCCGCTAACAAAGCCCCGCAGCGGCGCGTACGCGCTCGGCCGCCCAGGTTGCAAATGCGTATCTGCTGCTCATGATATCGGAAATCGCAGAGAGGGGCTGCTAATGCGCGGGGGGGGGCGGGGCGGCGGTGGGTGACGACAGACGCGTCCCGTCCTCGCCCTCTGCCCCTCCCCCTCACCGTCCCGCTCCGCACCTCCCTCCCCCACCCGCTGCCCGCGCTCCCCGTCCCGCGCGACCGCGCAAATGCGTTCGCGCAAAAAGCGCAAAACAAAGAGCCGCGCCGCGCCGCCACGCGGCGCGTGAGCACGAGCGCGGCGCGCCGTGGCGAGAGGCGGGGCGGAGTAGGCTGGGATGGGGTGGGGTGGAGTAGGGCGGGGTGGGTGGGGTGGTGTAGGGTGGGGTGGGGCGGGGTGTCCGAAACGCGGCTAAGCCGAGGTGAGGGCGACAGAGGCTGGGATGAGGAAAGCCGCGAGGTGCGAGGGGCCGGTGTGGGTGGGACGGGCGTGGCGAGGCTGAGGGTACAGATTGCAATGGGGCGCGAAGGTGCGGAAGGAACGGGGAAGAACATGGCGGGACACGGACGGGTGAAGGGAGTCGGGGAGGGACGATGCGGGGAGCAGGACAGGGCGGGATGTTGGGGCAGATCGGGGCAGGGCGGGACGGGGAGGGATGAGTCGAATGAGGGACGGGGTGGACCGGAGTGGATGAGGCTGGATGGGGCGTGGGTGGGTGGGGCGCGTCGTCCAGAGGACGGCCGAGCGGGTGGAATGAGGGTGGAGTGGGGACAAACTGAGCGGGCGGAGCACAGCGGGAACGAGTGAAGCTCGGGGAGGCGGGGCGGGATGGAACGGGACGGGGCGGGGCGGGGTGAAGGCGACGCGGGACGGGGCTCGGGAGGGGGCCCGGGGCGTGAGGAGGGCGGGGCGTGCGGCACGGCGGACGACCACTGAGTCGGCGAACCCGGCGGCCCATATAAAGATCATTACACACCGACGATGCTCCGCTTATACAAATATTAAACATTAATTTCATTCCCTCTCCTGCTGCTATATATTATAAACAGAGCGAAGCTTGTATAGGAACTTCATGAATATTCATAGTCACGAACTTGAACCCGGGTCTTTCTCTCGCAGCCCGAGCCGCCTGCCCGCCCGCTGTTCCGCTGCAGCAAGCTCCCGCCCTCGCCTCCACCCCGCTCCCGCTCCGCCAGTGCCGCCGCCGCTCTCGCAGCCGCACCCTCGCAACCGCCGCCACTCGGCACACGCGTTGCAGTCGCGGCCACCTCCAGGGCGCTAACTAAGTTTAAATACGCACGCAGTTTAAACACGGGGTGCCTACCCGCTTCGCTGCCTGGCAGCCGCCCGTTGCCGCCGCCGCCGCCGCCGCCGCCACCGCCACCGCCGCCGGGCTCGGGCCGGCCGGGGGCGGCTGCCAGAGCGCTCTCTGCTGGCGATAGCGACGGATACGACCACGGTGAGCGCACTGGCTCTGCTCTGGTGCTAGGGGAACCGACGGCGGCGACTGCGGTAATATGGAAAGGCGGGCGATGCCACTAAAGAGGTGCACCGTCGAAGAAAGAGATGGGAAAAGGAGAGCAGATTACAGCGGAGACGGCGATATAAGTCTGAAGGTTGTAGCGAAGAAGTGTGCGGTTACAGTGAGCAGGTTAGTTAAGCAGCGATTACGCAGCGTAAATGGAGAAAACGTCGAAAGCACTAGAGGAGCATATGAATTTGCGAGAGTTACAGGGAGTGAAAGTATTACAAGAAATAAACACAGTGCAAGGCAGAGAAGATGTGAAAGAAATTAATGAGTTACGAGGAAGGAAAAAGAGGGAAGGAGTAATGGAGAGAGCGTAACATGGAAAATAGCTCCACGTACAGAGGACTGTCGTTGTGGCATGGCAGGACGTGCGTAAAGAAACGCTGGATACAAGTAAATGAATGCATTTAGAAGCATGACCACAGAGCAGAAAGGTGTGTCTGGGCGCCAGAGCAACGTTGCATGGGTGTGACAGAGGATCAGAAGCAACGATCAGAGGAACAGACTCGGACAAGGCGCGAGCAGGGAACTGAGGGCAGATACGGAAGAGCCGAGTATGAAGAGACCTCTAACAAAGGGGGGTGAAAGCGCCAGAGGCTAAACAGACGGAGCTGGTAGTGACGCCACCTTCACGGCAACGACGCCAGCAAAGGCAACGGCAGCGGCAAGCGAGGAGTTCTGCAGCGGGCCGGTGGCAGAGAAGAGGAGTCTCGCAAGCAAAGGAGAAGACATGGGAGTTGGCGTGCGGCCACGCCGTGCCGCCGCCGCCGCCGCCGCCGCCTCCACCGCCTCCGCCACCCAAGTTCCCAAATGCGGGGCAAATTTGAATCTGAAATGCTGATTACGTGTTGCAAGACCAGGCAATTAATGTTGAGGGGTTTCTTTCAAGACGAAAGTTGGCGCTGTAAAAGGCCGGAATTTTAATATTTTGCTTCCGAGGTCTGAGCAGGGCGATGAGCACCCTCGAGCAGCCCCGCCCCCGCCACGGCTGCCGCCCGCCTCCGCCTCCATCGCCGCCGCCGGGGGCGAACGCGGGCGCGGGCGCAGGCGGGAGCGTAAGAAGTGGGGTCAAGACGGGTGCAGTCGGGGCGCACGCAGCGGCGGCAGAAGTGGAGGAGGAGGAGGAGGAGAGGGAGGTAGAGGAGGAGGAAGAGGAGAGGGAGGTAGAGGAGGAGGAAGAGGAGAGGGAGAAGAAGATAGAGGGAGGAGGATGTAGAGGAAGAGAAGCAGAGAAGGTGAAGGAGGGGAAGGTAGAGGAGAAGGAAGAAGAGGGGGAGGTAGAGGAAGATGAGGGCGTAGAGGAGATAGAGGAGGAGGTAGAGGAGGAGAAGCAGCAGACGGAGGAGGTACAGGAGAAGGAGGAGGAGGCAGCGAAGCGACCGCCGAGAAAGCGTGGCGGTCTCGCACCAGGCACGCGCCGTTTATAATGGATTCGCCGCCATTTATTGAAAAGTAATTACTGATTTAATTACGTACTTGTCATTTTGCGCTTATGAAACAGGTCGGGTTATCTCCGCATAAGCCGAGGTCTAAGAGCGACCGGCGACTGGCACCCAGCGCTTGGGCCCAGCATCGATTTCCAGCGAGCCACGTGGCGCGGGGAAAGGATTGAAGGAGAAGGCGGCGACGGGGCGAGATACACGAGACCGCTCTGGGACGTTTGTCATTAACGATTAGCAGGCAGTCGTTCGTCAATCGCTTGGATATAGACTTTTGGTTTGGTACATCCGCGAATGATGAAGTGAACTCCCGATATTTGATATTTACACAACCGACATATATCAATTGATATTAAAATAAGGAATCGTTTTTCAAATAGGGTGTTATGATCTAAATGATTCCAGCTCTCACCTCCATCAACTAAGCTCTAAAATTGAGACATAGTTATTTGGTAGACTTTAGGGGCTTGATGTTTTGGCAGTTTCATCTCGTACAATCCCTGGTCAACATTACCCGAGCCATATCGTTTCCTTTTCTTCCTTTCACGATTTTGGAAATCCCCTTCAAGATGTATCGATATTCCGGAGTCTTCACCAGATAGGCATTTACATCTTAAATAAGATGAAAGTGTGACCATTTTTATAATTAATAAAGCAATGATCTGCGAAAAAGAAACTGATGATACGAAAAACCTGTGCTATAAATAACGTCAAACCAAACAACCGCTGAACTCCTCGAGACAATTCCCCAAACGAAAATTTTAATAAAATCGTATTATAAAGATTTTCTCCTTTTATAATAGTGCAAAGGTATAAACGTTATTCTGTCAAGAATGATTATGCTGTCAAAAATTTTTAATTTCAAAAGATCTGATGATCATTTCAGTATAAATACTAAACGTTTATGTTCAACAACAGATTTAGTATTAAGCTTTCAAAAATAAGCGTTTGTCCGTGAATTTTCTACTACTGAAATTGGTAATCTACTATCATGAACGAGGACTTTTAAAAGCAGACCCCTATATGGAATGCACATATAGCGAATAAATGATTTCTATATCTTTTACGAACATTTATTTTAACAAGCAACATTTTTCATTGTTAATTTAATATACACCTTTTAATACCTGCTGAATAACTAATTTTGTGACCAATTTCATTTATCTTTAATTACATGATAGACTGCTCTATTTTCTTTTATTACACGTCATTCTCATGAAGATACATCAAAATATAACCATTAATTTTATTTTCAGTTCTCATGCATGGAAACTAGTATTTGTCTCCACTGTTTATCGATACGAAAGTGGGACTTTGCGGTACGAGTACAGCAAAAAGTCGCGGTCATATAAAGTAAATAAAACACTGGGACGCGGAAGCGACGTGAATCAAGGGTGCAGACTCTTAGATTGAGAATGATCCCAAGGATATATTTGTACATGTAAGTTTCCACGAATTAGTACCACAAAACTATACGAAACGCGTACCAATTTGTGACCTTGGCGCTCTCATTTCATAATAATGAACTAGGCTTCAATTGTCGTCTCGTCCGCCAACATCTCATACATACGCGGATGGCGAACTTTCTGTACTAGTTTCGTAAGTGACTACTAAACTCTAACGCCATGTCAAGGACTACTTACATTCAATTTTTCATTTCCAATTCCGGTATTCAATTACAGCTCTTCGTGTAATATGTTGAATTTTGCCCTTCGCTTAAAGAATGTCTTAATTATGTAATGAATCATTTTAAAAATCAGAACGTTGTTATTAGCATAGCTTTACTTCAAGCACAGTTGTTTATACAGTTGTTTGCACAGTTGTTTACACTGTGTAAATTAATTTTTTTTCAGGGAGACTAGATAAAACGCATCAAAGGGATGATCTTCTAAGTTCATCCCTCACATAAGCTCACTATATTTCTTGTCTTTATGCCATAAGCTTAATGAGACATTATCAGTCTAGTACAGGACCTGAACATTTCTTAGACCTTTATAAAATGTTGTTCCTCTTCTTTAGCTCGACAGCCCGCCATGGGCCTTAGCCGACCAGCGCTGACTCAGCCTCTCGGCCATGGGATAAGGGGTTCGTGTGGTTTGCGCGAAGACATCCCATCACCGTATTTACTGGTTTTCATAATCTTAGGGTGGGATTTCTCATCGTAGCATCACAGCAATAGATACTGGGACATCTGTAAGGTAAGTGCACAAGTATAATGTGCCTCGGCCGAGAATCGAAACTTGGATTGCGCCCTGGAAAATGACCACGCTAGCCAACGAGCCATTGAGGGAGGCGGTTCTAAAATAGTGAATGATAATTTAGATTTTTATATGATACGCGGTGGTTTGCCTTTGTCTTCCACATCAAGGGAATTTCTCACAATATGGAAAATAGTCCAATTTACTTTTGAAACATTTATCTTTGTACAAAAAAATAAGCCATTTGTAAATATAAAAAGTTACTATAAACATTCGAATCACTAATCTTGTAGATTTCTATATAAGTAAATATTGAACAAAGTATTCAAAGTAACAAACATTCAAAAGCGAACGAAATCGCTTATTGAGACAAAGTAATAAATAACCTAATAATTTTTTAATTTACAACTCCAAGAAAATTTAGAGAATTTGCCTCAATTTCATAACTACGTCGTAACGAAGGGAGAAGGAAAGAATTACAATCCATCATTATGACTATGCTCAGAAATTGGAATATTACACAATATTCCGTTGTGTTTAAATGATAAAACATTGGAAATACGTAGACAGAATCCCCAAAGTTATAAAGATTCCGAAACCGAATCCGATTCCAAAAGATTGCGACGTCCCAGATGGCAGAATAGGCACAGTTGACTCAGAGGTGAACAAAACAGTACTAAAACAGGAAAGCAGTCTGCGGTTACTGAAAAAACACAGAATCCATGTACCTCTCTCTCTATCTGTCTCTCTTTCTCTCTCTTAACTCGCGGCCAATAAAATCTTTTCTCCCATTTCTTCGAAGTCCGTTGCACTCTGAAAACCAAAAAGACACAAGCGCGTTGAGAGACTACTTTACTGCCTCAACAGATAGCGGGAAAAAGTAACGCTGATTGGCTTTAATGGAGAGTAGAGGTGGTCGTAAGGTTAGCAGACGTAGTGAAAGGCTTTTCTACTGCCACCCACGTCTTCTAAAGTTCTCTGAAGAAGGGTTTCTGTTTCGAGAATCAAACAACTGCGTGCAAGCGGGACAGAAAGAGAGGGAGAAGGAGAAAGAGAGAAAGAGGAACGCGTCCGACGTCTGTCGGAAATCGCGGTTCAGCCATCAGCACGTCGCCCGTCTCTGTTTGGGTGTATTGAAACACGGAAGCGAAGGGCAAACCGGAAACGGAGCAGTTCTGGGCCTACGGTCGAACATTACTGCAGTCGGTCGGCGGCGCCGGCAACGTCGAAGTGGTCGACCTGTCGCAATTCACCCACCCGGGAACTTACGACCCGCCGCTCCTGGCACGTGGCACTTGTCCCGCCTCCGTCCCCGCCCCTCTGCCTTTGCCTGGAGGCCCGCCTACGCCCCCGGCGGGGACTCCGCACCCGCGTTCCGACTCCCGGCCGCGCCTTCGCCACCGCCGCCGGCACCGCCGCCGCCTCCCTCGCGTCGAACATCGAACGCCGCCGGCAAAAAGAAGATAGATTTGCCTCCCTCAGGAGGACATTTCGGGCCGAGACGCCATGAATGTTTCAGGCGGATAATGAGTCCTCTCGTCCCATTACAGCCAGAGCGGCGTCGTTAGAGGTCATTACAGTAAGTACAGACCGGCGCGAGCACGGCGGCGCGGTGGGGCGGTAACAGGAGGCGGCGGGGGGTGGTTGGAGCCGAGAAGGTGGGAGGGAGCGAAGAGGACGACGAGGGAAAGTGGGCCAGCGGACGTGGTCAAATGGACGGGGAATATGGAGTGTAGAGTAGGGAAGACGTGCGGGCAGCGAAGGAGACAAAGTGGAGACGTGTGCAGGATGAAGAATGTGTAGACACGGCGGGAGGAATTGGAGTCATAAATCCCAGATTGGGATGGTTTGATTGATTCGTGTTTCCGGGGGTGTCAACGCCTAAGGTCATAAGTCCCGTAAGTATAGTGCATAGTTTTCCTCGGGAGATGGCGATCTTCCCTTGCTGAATGGCGAGATCTGGCGCAAACCTACACGTGGGCTAGCAGGCTTCTCCCAAATCAGGTATTTCCCACCTGTGGGGCACCTTTTCACTGCAGCAGGAACAAGCTTTAAGCTTCCGACTGGACAACCGACATGTTTCGAAGTGTAGTGCATGTAAGTGTGTGTGTGTGTGTGTGTGTGTGTGTGTGTAAATAAGAGGTGAAGATGGGACAAGAATGAGAAAGGAAAGATATCACTCTGTCCATGGCCCGTTTGTTAGGATACTGCTCCGGCATTCCCCTGGGGTTGATCGGAGACACCACCGATCAGAGCAGTCTGACGCTAGAATTTTTCCGCAGACAGCATCTAAATTCGACCTAGTTATGTAGCTGGCATCGAAAATCCTGCCGCCTTCAGGACTCGAACCCGAAAACCTCCCTGTCAAAGGCGCAGCAGTGACATCGGTTGGGACAGGGTATGCCGGAAATGCGAGCACGCGAAAGGCCAGGAAGCGACGAAGAAAGTGAGGTGGGTAGAGAAGGCGAAATGAGCAGAGCTGGCGTGGCGAGCGGAGTGGGTGGGTGGGTGGCGGGGCAGGGGTTCGTCGGCTTGAGAGGTGGGTACCGTGCGGTGGGGTGGAGCCAGGGGACACTGCTGGACTCGGCTCGACAGAGAGATATGGCGGCCGGCGAACGGTTTTATGCTTTCACACGATCGGAGATGAAGGCGGAGGCGAGCACGAGCCGGACGCAGTCCATACGTCAGACTTGTCTAAAGCTAATGGCCCCCATTACGAGCGCGGGCGCTGCCTGCGTCGGACGGCCAGAGGGGGGTGGGGGTGGGCAGAGCGTGGGAAGGGACGGGAGCGTAAGAGGGTGCGTGTGGCGTGGCGGAAGGGCGCGTGGGTGGAAGGCTCGCTTGGCCTGGGACGAGTGTACAAGCAGAGCGTGCGATTGGTAAGCGGGTAATTATAGGTTAGGTGCGCCGGAAGTCATACGGAGGGTGAGCGTGTTGGGGTGATATGCGAACGAGCGGGGCGGATGACTGTTGTGGCCGTGGCGGGTAATATTGTCACACCTGCTATTTACGTATGACATAGAAGGATACTTAAGTTCTTACGAAAGGCCAATCCAACATCTTCTAATATTTAGTGTTAGGGGGAAAGACGAATACATTTTGTTAGACAACTGTGATCAAAAGTAACAAGAGATATTATTTATAATGCTTATGATATTGAAATAAAAAATATTACTTAGGAGTTTATAAGTAGCTCATGTGCTAATAAGACGAGTTCCTAGAAATTTTCACACTAAATCTTCGGAAATTGAAGTGAAATGTATACAATTTTTATTATAGATTTTAGATATTATACTAAAAAAGATTGAATTTATCACTTAATCAAACTTATTCAAATAGACTCAAAAATATATAAATGTACTGATATAATGAAATGAATCAAATGGACATTCGTTCAGAAAATGTATGTATATAATAATATTTACAATAAAAGTCTTTATTAATGGTGAAGCTCAGGCCATAAGATCTGCTCTTCCATGTGACCGGAAAATCTAAATAAATCTTCTATGTAAATCCCATATTGACAGAAGAATAAGTACTATTCTTAGAAAATGTGGTATATAGTAGGGAAAGCGTGGGTACGGCGGGGAACATTATATTACATCTGCTGACATTTAGACATAGAATATATCTATTTATTATTGTATCATATTCGTGAAGAAATGCATTTTCGTAAAAATTGATGGAATCATTACGATAAAACATTCTAAAAGCTAGAGTTGCTAGTAAAATGTTTGCTGAGATCTAATTTATAGTATCAAGAAGCCTACCATCTCTTTCACTTAATAATATTATCATTATTACAAAAAGCATTCATATAAATTTCATTTTAAAAGCTTACCCTTAATAGGATTTGGTTAGAACTGTTGAAAAAAGACTAGAAAACAATGTGCTCACGATGCTATCCACCATATTTTCAATACTTTCTGTAAATTCATTTCACCCGAGATCAAAATCTACCTCGTCTGCTACTACGGACTTCCGCTTCAAAGCTTTTGGTTCTTCTAGGTTGTGACAATGAGCGACCTCTGGCGTGTGCCTTTTGCGCTCCCCGATGCAACCCGCAGGCCAGACTGCCCCACCGTCCTGGCCACTCGCGCACGGCTTTAACTTCGATTGTGGAAGGACAATCACCTTCTACTCGCTTTCTAGGTAAATAGGAATAGTGAAGTTACAGAGAATAAGAGCACATGTGATTTGGGTTTTACACTTTTTAGAAACTGCAGAAAAATAAAAAAAGATTCCTGTTTGATACTCGTATTTTCTTTCTTAGGATATCTTCTTTCTTTCTTCTTGCCTATTCTTTCTTCTTTAATATGTGATATTATTGGAAAACGGAATGCAAGACTTTTCCCTTAGTATAACATGAGTAGCCGATGCTAATAATAATAGTAATAATGATGATGATGTTGATGATGGTACGTCTTAAAAAAATGTAACCCAAAACATGTGCAAGTTATCGTATGACTAGCATTTCATAGCATGATTTTAATACATTGGACAACTCAAACATTAATTATATATAAAGTAAAAACAAGTAACCTCCAAGTACGCACTGCTTCGTCGCCTATACTACGAAGAATCACCCTGTACTGTGGCAATCATTGATGTAGTAATTTGTTTTACATTTGTTCCGTTTAATATTCGTATATTAAGAAAATTGAAAGAAAATTTAATCCTAAACGTTCCTTTCACGTAAATCTACAAAAGAATGTACCACAGCTACTGACATAAATGAGTAGAATATAGAACAAATAACACTTACAAAATTTTCAATTGCCTACATTAAGCGCTTCTTTCGCCAAAAATGTTTAAATAGTGAATGAACCCTGTATCTACGTTTATTATTATGTAACCCTTCGCCTATCACCAGTAGTGATGGTAAGATAAAATCTCGTTTTGAGTTGTTGCCGCTTCAATATTATATATTCAATAGTTAATCTCGTTCGCAATATTCAATTTTGTCATTTATTAAGCCCTGATTCCTACAGTTTTTGAACGTGTCCCAGGTAGAAACGACATCCGTTTCAGCGTGCAACGCCTCCTCCACTTCCTTCACCACTTCCGCCACCGCCAGTCTCGCACGGGCCACACCGCTCTGCCACGGCCCGCCCCGCCCCATCCCGTGCTGTTCTGTCCAGTCCCGTCCTATCCTGTCCCGTCCCTCCCGCTCTGACCCTTCCGGTTCCGTCCCGTTCCGATCCCGTCTCATCCCTCGCGCTCCGTCCCGTCCGGTCCGGCCCGGTCCCGTCCCGTCCCGCCCCTCTTCGCCCTTCCACGCGCCGCCCCGCGCTACCATGAGCTACCCCGCCCTGCCCCGCGCCACCTCGCCCCGCCCCGCTCCACCCCACTCTTGGTCTGCGGCCCGGCCGGCGCCGCACGGGTGCGCCGGCGCCCTCCTTTGAAGTGAGATAAGGCCTGCGAGAGGGGCTCGCCCAGATTTAAATGGGACCGGTCACAAAGGACGTGGAATTTTGTACAGCAGCGCGCAGCGGGGCGCGGCGGGAGGGGGGGCGGGGCGGGGGGGGATGCGGGACGCGTGCCCTCGCCCTTCGCCCTTGCCGAACCGCGCCAGGTGGGCGGCAGAGGCCAGGGGAAGGGCCGGAGAGAAGGGTCGCCGACAATCCCCCCTCCCCCGCTTCCACCAACTCGAGCGTCCGGGTAGGGGGCTGGGAGAGGGCGGAAGCGCGGAAGATACGTGGTGAGTCGCGAAGAAAAGCTGGTGTGTAGGATGCGCCGAGGGAAAGAACGCGCTGTAACCAGGATGGCGAGAAGACGCCTGATAAAGAAAACTGGGAGGGATAGGGTCGTAGAAGCAATATATGGAGAAAAAATACAGAGTTTTTATTTATTTAGTGTGCATCTGGGATGTTTGCAGCAGACGATTTTAAGGACCGGAGTTACACAATAGAAGTCCATCAATTACACACAGTAGACTTACTGTTGTGCCTATTTTGGGGATTATAATGGTTATTCAGTTCAATGGTGAATGATAAACGATAACGCATAGAAATAACATGGCACGAAGTACACGGAATGCCAAATTCACGTTGCAATCTGCTGAACACTTTCCCAGTTTCTCCGCAAATTCTAAATGAAGTAACTGTAGTTTCAATCCCACCGTACAAAGGGAAAGCACACGAAAAAGTTGAGTACAATGTAGGCTTCTTGACGTGATTATCTACGAAACAGTTGAGAAATAAGATGTGGCAATTATACATTAATTAGAATTCATAAAATCTCACGTAAAGAGGAAAATATGTGCTCATTAAATGCATACTACTTCTGTAACAATTGAGGTATCCAATGAGAAGAGGGAGCTAACCTACAAAATTTAAAACATTGATTTATTGGCAAACGCACTGGGTTCATAATCGAATATATTCAAAATCAATATTCTGAATTTTGTAGGTGAGCATCCCCTCTCACTGGATGCCTCAACTTTCTATATTCACCAAGTACATAACTTCAAAGCTAGTATATTTGTGGTTCTGCGATGTGAAAGGATGAAAGTACCGAAGAAGAATGCAAATGAAAAAACGAGGTGGATATTTTGAAGTCTGTAATATGTCAGTGAATATAAAATAAGTATTTTATGAACTGTTAGTACATACTGCAAACGCAATATTTAACATGCGGGTTAATAATGTTATTTGTTCTTGTTTTATTTACTAAATATTTTAATACACGTATCATCGCCAATCACGTATGTTAACATTCCCAATTCCCATTAGCTTGCCTTCTTCACAACGTCCGCCTCAACACTGTAACCGACATAATTTGTTCAGAGCTAAATTTATATATTTTTCCACAAAATGATTCCGCAATTAATATTGTGAACAAAATTACTATTTATGCGAGTATTGAAATTATAAAGAAACCATTGTGATCAAAATGAATTATTTCTAACAGGTACAACGTTCAATTAGAGCAGTAATGAAAAAAATAACAAAATGTCAGTGTTAATGAGATATTTGCACTTGTTTTGTTGAATGAACTCTTTTATAACAAAACATTTTATCACATGTAATAACTTAAAAGAAAAACAATTCTCATTCAGTTATTTTCGTGTTATAAAGTTTAAAATTAACAATAATTAATATGTCACTGTCTACACAATTAAATGTTAAAACTACACGTTTCATACAAAGTATTTTAATTTATTATAATTTTTAGCATGTCATACGCACAGAATCGATATCGTGCAATACGCAACACGGATGGGGAGGTTGGGAAAAAGCATTCTAAAACAAGAGAAGACAAATGTGCACTGCTTATTACAAAGGTTAGTATGTAGTGTAACGACAAATTACACTTTGCAGAGCGCCGTTCGTGATATTGATGTTGCTGAGAAAGACTAAACATGACCAACATTTGGGTCTATTCAATCCGTTTAGCAATAACTAGATATAATCCGGGGTATGTTTAATAGATAAATGAAAAATGAATTAACTTCGGACCAGGAATGAAAAATCATTTGCTTAATCGTAGGTTTCAATATCTGGAGATTAATGAAGACAGACTGAGAAATCATAAACAAGAGACCTTCAATGAATGAAAATGTAAAAAAATGTAGAAAATGGCACAGAAAATACAACGTAAGCAATGAAAAACATATTATGGCCGTAGACAAAAAAGAAAAGCTGTTAGAGATGTTAGTTGTTTTTTTGAGGGGGGTATTCTATACCAACAATCAAATATTTAAACAGACTTATCGAAGTCAATCATGAATAAAATTCAAGGAAATAAACGAAACAAACTCTAAGGGTTTTTTATTTGGTCAAAAAACAGTAGAAACTGTATATGACGTGTGGGGAAAGAGATTATCTGCGCACATTTTCTTGAGGCCCAGAATAAAAAAAATTGAAAAACTAGAAACAAGAATTTAGAAAATAATTATTTTAGAAAAATTAAAATTTGAAAAATGTTTGTTCCCGAGTTATAGAAAATTAATTTCAATGGTAAATGAACTGCCTATTTGACTTTTCTGCATTGTTAACAAAATAGTAATGAACATCAGTTCTACTCCTACCATTACAAGCAAAAGAAGTGCTCAACAAAACGTGCGCACAGTGAAGATACATTTACGTCCAGAAGCAAAACAAGGGGCCATCTCAGCATTTGCTCAATGGATCAGGAAAAGTGGACAAAAACCTTTTCGAGATGGGGGTCATTGACCCTGTGAACAAAGGTGTGAACAAAGAGGTGACAAAAAAGAAATATAATTGAATGATTCAAAAAATAATTTAAATAATAATAGCTGGAGAATGTGATTAGAACCACGTTTCACATACTTTAAAAATACAAATTCCAGAAAAGTATTATTTTTATTATTATTTACTTTTTTTCCACTTTTGTACTCTCGCATAATGAAGATGTTCATAACTTTCGTCCATCATACGTTGGTTAGTTTTCCTTGATATGGTTGAGGATCCTGTAGGTGGGGACCTGAAGCCATTCAAAATAGCAAGTCTGTACTCCTCCCCATTGATTTGAATTTTTGCTTAGTGTGTCGTAAGCTTTTACTAGGAGGGAAAACTGAGCTCATATATGAATTTCTGCGTACTTTTAATCCACGTTAATGCAATTAGAGAAAATGTAGCTATCATAGTTCCACTGAAACACTAGACTCTGTAAAATGGAAAGTAAGAAAACGAAAGAAATGCAAGGGTTTTTATTGACGTTTGACTATACAAATAGCTAATTTTATATTAAAAGCGTGAAATGTTTATTGCTTTCCCGTCTGAGATGTATTGAAAACAAACCACCAACTTCGTCATCGTAGTGCAAAAAAAGTCACGTTTCTTCTGATTCCTTAAGAAAATACTAATTCCACGAATGCGTATCCCTCATTTACATACAATCGTGGAAAAATGAAATTTACATCGGTGGCTCAGTTGCGAATCCTTGATATTCACCAATATGTATTTCGCCATAAGCAGTTGCCTGTCCGCAGACCACAAGCGAGGCGTGCATCCGAACTTGGCGTTTAATTGCGTTAAATGCAAGTCTGCGCGCCCTGGAGGAGAGTCCGCCGCGGAGGAGACGAGGCGGAAGCCCTGGCCGGCGCGGCGGCGGAAGCCTCCGAGACGCTGGGGAAGGGAGCGCGGGCGGATGCGGAGGGGCCAAGAGACGGGGACGGGGACGGTGGCGGGGGCGCGGGCGGGGGCGGGAGCGGGGCGGGGAACGACAGGCGGCGGCGGCGGCGGCGGCGACGGCACGCCCTGATTAGAGCAGCCGGGCGGAGCGGTGGCGATGCGACGTCTGATGCGGTGTCTCCGCTCTCCCCGGCCCCTTTCACTCTCCTCTCCTCGTCCCGCCCCGCCCCTCTGCGATCGCAACGTCCCTTTCCCTCTCCGCTCGCTACCTCTCACTCTCCTATCCCCGCCCCTCTCTGCTCGCCACTCCGTCTTCGCTCCTATTCCCATCTCCATTCCTCGCTCCCCGCGTTTCTTCCCTGCTCCCTATCCCCTGCTCTCCGCTCCCAGCCCCCGTCCGCCTCCCGCCTTTTCTCTGCTCTCCGTTCCTTCTCCGCTTTCCGCTCCCTCTCCACTCCAGACCCCATCGCCTCTCCTCACCACCTCTCCGCTCCCCAATTCCTCTCCGCTTCCCGCCCTTGTCCGCTCCCCACCCCCTCTCCGTCCCTTACCTCCTCTACGCTCCCAACCCCCTCACCGCTCTTCACCTCTCACAGCTTTCCACCCCCTCACTGCTCTCCACCCCCTCACCGCTCTCCACCCCCTCTCCCCTCCCACGTCCCTTCTCCGTTCCCCGTCCCCTCTCCCCCCCATTCGAACCTCGCCATCGCCGCCGCCTGCCGACGCGGTGCCGGCCTAACACATTCAAGTCTGGCTGAAACGTCACCGTCTACCGTTCCACTCCATCCGAGTACGTGGTATTCGAGGCATCACTCCTCCTTCCCCCTTCCTGTCGCGTCGAAGTCACATGGCTAGCCCAGAACCCGTGTGGCTGAGTGTACCTCCCAGTGCAACCGCCGCCACGTCACCGTCCTCCACCTCCTCCTCCTCGGGCCTTTCCGTTTTCTCCCTTCCTCGGCCCCCCTCTCCGCCTTCCGCCTCGATTGCGGTGAGGCTGCTACTCATCGGGGCGGGCGTCTGGCAATGTACAGCCACTGCTTCACCCCTGATTCCTCCTCCACCGCTAGCATGCTTCTTACCCTTTTGTGGGCTTCCCACGAGAGATTCCCTTGCCGCAGCAATCGCGATGGGCCTTGCCTTGCCCTGCCCTGGTTCGCCATCGACACGGTAGGCAGCATTTCTCCTCTCCTCTCTCTCTCTCTCTCTCCTCGCCTTCCTCCCGAAGCAAAACTATAGTATCCATTTTCCTTGCAATGTCCCAGTATATGTTGCTGTGTGACGATGAGAAAATTCACTTCTCAGTTTGAAAAGACGGGAATCCGGCGTGGGGATGTCCACGTGCTAACCACATGTACCCCCTTAACCTACGGCCGCGAGGCAGGGACGTCGCCGGTAGGCCTGAGCCCGTTCACGGGCTGTCACTCCAAGTACACACACATACATACATACATACATAAATACATAGAGCTAGTGCCAAAAGCCCGCCTCGATTGGGATTCGTGTCCTTCCCCTCCCAGCCAACGATGCTGCAGAGGTAATGGTGTTGCCGCTGGGCTGTCCCAGCCGCAGGCCGCCCTGAAGCAGCCGCGCCCTCCCGCTCCCATCGGCCACTAGCGTCTGCCTCCGTCCCCTTATCGCGCCGGGGACAATGAGCCCTCATGCCATCTCTCCGCGTTCATGCGTTTGCCAGGGGGTTCGGCAGTGTCGGCGGCGGCCTTCGCGACGTCGGCATACGGGCACCCCGCTCACTCCCTCTCCCGCCTCCACCCCTCCCTTCCCTGCCTTCCCCGCCTTCCTGCTTTACCCGCCGCGCAATGGGGTAGTGGACTCACAAACCGGGCAAAAATTTAAATAACGGCATTTCATTAAGAAATAAAACTTCGGGCTTTTGTACGAGAGCCTATTTTCAATCATTTCTAACAATTCTATGGCGTCCGTCAAGAGACATCAACTCAAAAAAATTAGCTTGGGTAGGTGGTATAAGAATTAATTATGCAAGAATGACAAAATGCAACAATGTGAATACTATCATGAGCACACAATAAACGAAGATTGTATATAATAATCTTTCAAGATCAGAAAGATATTGGGATAAATATAAAATGCCATAACAACAGGAACGATTAAAGTAATATTCTTACCCAGGACAAGAGTCGTACAGTGTTGAAGTTTCTTTCAAGAAATAAAATTATTAAAATTTCAATTGTAACTAAATAATTTCCAAAAAGCTACATCTACTTTTCAAATACTACTTTACATTTCACATATCAGACATATGTTTAAATAAGTGCTTATATTTAGTAATAAATTAAAAATGTTAAATTATATTTTCTTTAATTCGTGTTACTTCGGTTATAAAATTAAAAGTTATGTATTACGTCACTTATTAAGCTTTATTTTGATATTTAATTTTCACAGGGTACTGATATTTATTAATTGCAGTTTAATTAATATAAAAATGCATATGAAGCAAAATAATATACTACTTGCCTAAAATTAAGTTCGTTTTAAAACTTCACTATTTACAATTATCCATACAAATTCGTTAGAATAATCGACAGATTTGGGGTTAGCACGGTGAAGAGTCGCTTCCTTCACTGCGTCATGATACGAGAGAAGAGTCGACGCAAAATTATTTTATTATAAAATATAAATCAATATAATCAAATATAAATCAAAATATAATAATCAAACAAATAATAATAATCAATCAAAATATAAATAAAAAATATGGATCAACCGCCGATGCAAAAATATTTTATCATACGGGAACGAATATTTCTTTCCAACAAATTATGTCAAAATGGCCTCCTTGCAATCTATATTCATAATTCCAATTAATATAAGAGAAAGAGTAGCAATACTGGAGTTTTAGCAAGGAGTTCATTTTCATGTCACAAAAGTTCGTAAATTTTAACTTGTAACGTGTAATTTTTTTGAGGTCAAAGAAGTAAATAAAAGAACTCAAAGCCCCTCAGGTGGTTAACGGACGTACTAGCTTTCTGTGAGACGGTTCCGGGTTCAACATCCGACCAAGGCAAAAATAAAGCTCTAGTTTTCTAATACAAATCATCTTAGTTTCTATAGCTGTATAACGAAAGCAAATTTCAAGCAGGGCAGGTTAGCTAGGTACGGTGATTGGAATACATCTTTCTCGCTACATGTCTCCCGTATCCCTGGGCGTGGATAATAAATTAACACGGCCCAGGCGCGGGAGCACCGCTAGCTGGCAAATGTCGGATTAATAAGACTCAAAAATGCTAAATACATAATTCATTCATACCCTTAAAACACATTTCAAGACATATCCAATCCTAAGTAGTCAGATTCTTTGTTAGCTTCATGTTTTGGGGCATTCTGTTCCACTGCGCAATTCTCAGCGACAGTCTCCAACATCAACCTCTAGGATGGGCCTGGGAGGTTGCCCATAAAACTTGAATTTCCGCCACAAATTTGCGACAAACAGGCATACTGCAACTGACGGGGATGTTATGCAATGATACTAACTCGTGACGCGCTGAACCTAGTTTCCTACTACTGACACAATAAACGGATGATCACCATATAACTGACTGTATTAGATATTATTTTCTATTGAAGAAACATGTAAATTGCTACATATTTCGTGTGATGATTCACTAAAGATGGAACTCCGATTGTAAATATAGAAACCAGTACGTATCCTTTCGATTGAGATTGTAATGAGATATTTGGTAATTTTTATATTAAATTTTATGTAATTAGGTGGATTCTATTTTCGACGAAATTCAAAACAGACTGCTAATATCATGTATCTTTATCATTTTATATTCATATTGCTCGGATATTATGGTTCACGATAAAGCTGTAAAATGACTAATAAATGTAAACTGTACTTCTAAAGTGGTTAACAAAACAGGTTCACATATCGTTGATATGTAACTTTTAAACTTCAAAACATATAAATATATACATCGCTTATACTTTATTGAATATGTTGACTCCGTGCCAAACAACAATTTTAATTTGTATTCCTACCCTAGTTTTCTGAAAAACAGTTTATTTTTTTAGCAGTAGATAATGTATTCATTTCGATAATGATTCTAACACAAATTGATATTTTGATGACAAAGAAATACCGTACCTTACATATCATACCTTACATACATTCTGTATTTCAGAACAGAGTTTTCCCATGATCATTCATTACGTTCTGATATGTGTCGAATAACACGAAATAGATTCTTGGCTGTCTGGGAGAAGTCTTGATTCTTTTTCTTGGAATATCTAACGCCATAATTCAAACTACTGGTAACCACTCAAAATTTGATGGTGAGAACTGGTACACAACTACAAAACTGTTCCCAAAGAAGAGTTCCCTCTGAAAGTCATGAAGTAAAATTTCTGAAGAGCAAACTACTCGTACCTAGAGTCAATCTATTATGGAGAAAAAAATCTGTGAGTATTGTTTGGAAGGAAAAAATAGTGAAAAGAATATTCAGGGTTAGAAACAGACTTTAAAGTAGTGGAGCTACGACAGCACATACTTTCTCGTATTATTTCTAACTGCTCTGCTGTATTGTAATTCTACATAACCCTGCAAGTGTTATCGGGTCAATGACCCCCATCTCGATCAGGTTTTTGTCCAGTTTCCCTGATCCATTGAGCAAATGCTGAGATGGCCCCTTGTTTTGCTTCTGGACGTAAATGTAGCTTCACTGTGCGCACGTTTTGTTGAGCACTCCTTTTGCTTGTAGTTCATTTACAGTTAAAAATTGATTTTCTATAACTCGGAACAAACATTTTTCAAATATCTTTATTTTCTAAAATAATTATTTTCTAAATTCATTTTTGCTTTTTTTTTTTTAATTATTATTCTGGCCCTCAAGAAAATGTGCGCAGATAAATTTCTTTCCCCACACGTCATATACAGTTTTTACTGTTTTTTGACAATAAATAAAAAAAAATAAAAAATCAAACATTTTCCGCCCTGAGACTCGAACACCAGTTCCCTAAGTTTATTCGCCGTGAGCCTTAACTCTACAGTATCGAAACGTAGTGAGATTGAAATCGGGCTTGTAGTTTTGAGAGGTTAACTGTTTGCCATTTTTGCAATTTTCTAAAATACAAAGAGTTCGCCCAAAATGAGATTCATACAATATTATTTACCATTTGCGACCTACGCGGAAAAAATTTAATGAACAAATTTGGAGCTGTTTTCGAGAAAATAATTTTTACAATTGAAAATACGCAAAATGAAATAGGCGAAATGTACTCTTTATTCAAAAAATTGTACTTGAGGTTTTTAAACAGCTGATTTTCTAGAACACATATTAAGGGCAAAAATCATCATGTTCAATTTGTAATTTTGAAATGATAATTTTTCTGCAATTTTCGAATATACAGAGAATTCGTCGAAAATGGGATTAGCACCATATTTTTAACCATTCTTTGTTACAAACAATGAGAAAATTTAAGGAAAAATTTGAACAGTTTTTTTAAGAAAAATCTGTTTAAAACATTTTAATACTGCCTATATTTTGCGCAAATTTACAGGAAACTACTCATGTTTTCGGAAATTGAATACGGTCTTATTTCAAGATTTGTCTTTAAAGAATATATTTCATTTCGAATAAAATTTCTATCTTCAATATTGTAATCGTACGAAGACGCTCAAAACAATTGTACGTTTACAATTTTAGAAAAATCAGCGATTTCAACGAACATGACTTTCTCCATTCTCTTAAGCGTCTTTTACGAAATGAGAGGACAAAGTCTTACAAAAAATTTGGAGCCATTTTAGATAATTTTGGACATGTTTTTGAAGCTCAATGTAATGTACCTTCAAAAATTAAAATATCAATTTTGAACCTCCCAAAAGCGTTGAGTTCGTTCAGATCGATTGGGAAATATGATTTTTGGAGAAAATTGGCTGAACGATTTAGGCGTTTGGGTTGACCATAGACGAATAGAGAGACAGCCACCGATGGAAGGACAAAGGAACGAAGAAATGGAGGGACGGACGGACAGACGGACGGACAGACGGACGGACAGACGGACAGACGGACGGACGAACGGACGGGCAGAGAGACGTTTTGTCATCAATAGATTTTTCGGTATCAAGCCTACATTCTGGCTACGCCACATGTTAGAGTAAGTAATACATGGGAACACTATTTGTCCACATTACCAGAGTCGGGTAATACAAGTTTTTCTGTCGAAAATTTGCCGTCTTCCGGCGCACGATTATAATTTCTCTTCTTACATTCGTAAGGGAGAAAAAGCAATAAAAATACTTTAATATCATCCACGCTATGATCTAATACAACAAAAAATTTAAGAAAATAGTAACAAAAAAAATAGTTCTGCTGCTTCGGGTAAACGAAAAATATTATTTAAATGATACATTTACAATTAAACATTTTAAAACATTAATATGCTTGATGTTGAAACGTAAGTGAAACAAGTGTTTAAATAATAACTAATCAAATCATTGACAAATATTTTGTAAGTACGAGAATTTTCAATGTACTGGTTGTAATAATATATGGTTACAGGATGTATCACTGTAGCTTACACTAGAAGATTGCTGCGTATGCACCACACGTTATTGCATTTCGCTACCAAGTTTTCACACTTAATTGTCGAATTAATAATGAATCTAGATTTTCAAATCATTAGCATACTCAGTTTCTATTGTCTTGATTTTAACAGCCTAATATACCATTATTACGTCTCAGAGAAAAAAACAGGTTCAATTCGAATTACTATACAAAGTAATCAGTATCAGATACTGTATACGCCAACAGATATAGGAAGGAATTACCTGTGAACAAAAGACTCAGTAAAAACAAACAAAAAAAAACTTCCATATCCCAACACTCTCCGCGAAATATTCCATCACCTTTACTTTTAATAAATTCTTCATCAAAAATACTTGCAAAACATCGTAAATAATACGTGATGTCGCGTATAAGGATTGTTGTTTTCTATTCAACGCAAACACAAGGAATATCGCTTTAGCTGAGGCCTCAAACGAACATCTTGAACGCCCAAGTTTTTTTTGAAAATATGTATAAGAGAAAATTCATTTTCGTATCGCTATTATACGTATGAGATTCTTTTGAGAGAGAGAAAATGTGGTGCGTCTTGCTGACCACATCGTATTAGTGCAGTAAACAAGCTTACCTGTAAGACTCCTTTCAGCTTTTATGAAACCTGTTGCGAGGTAGTTTCAACTTTTTGTCCGTACTCCGCGACCAAGAAAACATGTCGATGGGATTTTAAAAAAGCTGTCTTAAATGGAACTTTCCATTTCCACCGAGTGTTAGAAATTTTTACCTTCGAATTCTAAGCATGGTGTAAAGAATATTCTCATTCGAATCGGTCAGAGAAAAAATTGTAACTGACATAAAGTTTTTGGGTTTGATAGAGTCTCGCTTAAAATTAAAATGTTTTAGAATTTCACATAAGAATATAATACTGATTCTTTTCAAGTATTAAAAAGCATTAAAAATGGAAAATGTTGTTCCATTTTTAACTCATGAATCACAACTTGTTTAAGAAACATTCGGATAAAAAGATATATGACAACACGCGTTCATATTAACTGGTACATCCTGTGAGGATTCGATAACCCATACATTGGTATTACGATTAAAATTATTATCATCCCATCAAAATGATACAATCTTGACACGATATCGACCCTAATGTCAGCTTTGTGATGTATGACGATAGAACGCCGGAGGCCATAATCTAATATAACAATAACACTCAATCTCAATGCGCATAGATATTTAAAATTCAGTTCTAAAATCTGGAAAGGAGGGTATCCGAAATGATTTTTCCAGGTCCTTCCTGCCTCGTGGGACAATGCGTAAGCGGCGCGTCCCCGCCCACCTCCGCACCTCGAGTGACCAATTCCTTGCGCCGGCGCCCACTCGAGCGCCGTCGATTGGGATCGGGCCCGCAAATGAAATATACCGAGGGGAGCACATAAACACGCCCCTCTCGACCGGCAGGCGGCGGCGGCCGCCGCCCACCGCCCGCCGGCCCAAGTCCAGCCAGCAGCCAGCGAGCGGCGCGAAATCTCTGCGGAATCGGGCGCGATGGGTAATAAATAAGCAATAGAACGCCCTCTCTCACACTCCATCTCGCCTGCCGTCCATATTCACCTCAGGAGGGCGGGGGACGACGTCGCGTGGCACATGGCTCGTCCGGCGCGCGTGCGAGAGAGAGGGCACGCGGGGCACGCGAGAGGGGGCGGGGGGGCGGAGAGGGGAGGGGGGCTGAGGGGGCGGGGCAGGGGGGCACGAGAGGGGCCGAGCGCCGGCGTGGAATCGGAGAAGTGGGCGGCGGAGGGCGGCGGCGAGTGAATCCGAGAAGTGGACTGGGCGGAACTGGTACAGCGTGCGGGGAGACGCAGAGGAGCACCTACGTGATTGCGTGCGGGGACGTCGGGGAAGAGGAAATTAATTGGAAAGAGGCTGCACCGAGAGGTGAAGAGAAAACGCGGACGTGAGTGATCTAGAGGAGCGAGCGCGGGGGGACGAAGAAGAGTAATGCTCTGAGCCGCTCAGATGGTCAATGGTGTCAGAAGAGACACGTTTAACGCGAATGAAAAGTATGTTCGAAAAATAAAAAAAAGAGCCTTATCTGTACGAAACAGAAAAGAGAAGGAGAAACAATTGACGAGGAAATAGTGATACGACACCCAACGTTTATTAGGAACTAACACGATCGCGCATTTAAATGATGAATTGACTTGAAAGTAACTTGAACCTGTACATACAGAGGAATATATTCTGAAAAAAGTAGGAAACTAATAGAGATGAGAGACGATTGGAAACAAGCGTGCCGAAACGAGGATATTAAAATATGAGAAAATATCTACTATGAGAAAAAATACAAAAGTGGTGAATCGGGGGGGACAGCTTCGCAGAAACGCAAATATCACATTCGATCTGTACGTGCGGAAGAACAAACAAAGCACGATATTGAGACCAGTAGAACAGAGAGCGGCGATACGCCAGGCGTCCAAGCGGGGGATGGAAGCCATGGCGCGAGCGCGCGGTACGAGCCAAGTGGGCGCATACACGGGACCCGCGGTAAAACTCCTCTCCGGGCGGCGCGCCGAACAAAAGCCGGGGCGCGGGCGGGGCGGCGCGCGGCGCGGCGGCGGCGGCAGCACTGGACGCCACCTGATGCCGCGCTGTAAGGAGTTAATTACCAACTTCATTCAATTTCCAGGGCTGGGTATTGAGCTCCACGGCCGCAGAGTATTAATCACCAGCCACGGGCGACAATGGCTGACGTGTTTTATATTTGTCGCGCACTGCCGCAGAGCACCTCCCCCTCCTCCTTCCCCTCCCTCGCTCGCTCCGCCGTCCGCTGCTCCCCCTCCCCGTCTCGCCGCGCCCACCCGCTCCGTCGGCCGACGCCGGGCGTCGGTGTCGCTCGAACGGCGAGCGGCGGCGGCCGCCCGCGTCGCTACGCGCCGCGTCGCCCCCCCCCCCACCTCTACCTCGCTCCGCCTCACCACGCCTCGCCTGGCTCGCCGAAACGAGCAGCTCCCAAATAAATTAATTAAATATTTGTAATTTTCTTGCCACATGGTCCGTCTGATTTACTGACTGCCAGGCACTCCGACGATTAAACTTTTTGCAGGGCTCGCTTTCGTCGCCGCCCCGGCATCCCCCCCCCCACACCTCCCGCCCGACCCCACCCCACCCCGTGCGCCGTACACCCGCCCTGCGCGCGTTCGCGCGCGCGCCACCCCGCTGATTAAAGAAAATTTGTCACACATTCCGCCCCGTGGCCCCGTGCTCCTCACCGTGCCCCCCTCTCCCCGCTCCACCCAAACGCTGCTTCGCGTACCCGCCGCGCGCGGCCCACACATTCGCAGACCCGACATCATCAAATAAATGCGCAGCTCCTAATCGCGTGAAATACCTCGCTGGCGCGGGTGGCGCGGGAGCGGGGCGCGGGCGGAGGCGGCACGACTAGCGTGGCGTGGAGCGGGGGAGGGCGGGGTGGGGCGGGGCGGGGCGAAGGGAATTTTTGCCCTTCTTTATCCGCCGACTGAGCGTGAGTCACGCCCGCGGCAGAGACTGGGGCGGGAGCGAGCTTGGGCCCGGGTGGAGGTGATGATGGAGGAAAGGGGATGCCGACTGTCATCGGGAGGAGGGGTGGAAGGTCGTGAATGTGCGAGGAAATTCGCCGGGGAGGTTTTTTAGTAGTAGATTAGCATTAAGTGTTGATTATGGGCGGCATGTAGACTCGCGGTTAATAACAGACGCCGTGCAGAAGCATTTCAATTTGGAGAAATTTTCATCCGGCCTCTTATTTAACGAACGGGGATTGCGAAGTTGAGCCGACAGGCGCGATGGCGAAGAAACTAATAGATGCTCTTTTTTCTTAATGTTTCTCATCCAGAAATTCACAGAGTTACAGCGAGCTTTAAAATGTTTATTGATAAAATGCAGACTAAAATTGCACTAATTTGCACTAGTTGAATTACTTGGAAAGTGGTTTTATCTTTCCGGTAAGCTCTATTGCAAATTATGTAAAGAAACAAAAAATTATACGTTAGAATTTTTTAAGAATAAGGAAGTTATTTTAGGTGTCTACTATCACAACCGCAATATTCATTCATCTACACACAAGCATTTATAGTTATTTCAATGGTTAATTGAAGTCAAAGAAATTGCAGGGAGATTTTAGGAGTCGAACAACTCAAATACTATTACTCTCTCAAATGTCACTAATATGCACTCTAATATTACACTAAATTCTAAATTAGTAAAAATTGATTTACGACGTAAAGAATAACACGACAAATATTATTTCGTATCCAACTTGAACAGAGATTGTCGTTAAAACATACGAGTTCGATTATTCAATACACCCAAATAAATGTGTGATATTAATCCGAACCCAAAATGCCGATGGGCAATCTAAAAATATTATTACACAATAGTCCTCTATGCATTACATCTTGCAAGCCATTAAAATTAATTTTGGTTCGAAATTTAATGTTGACAATCATCACAAAAATGATGAATATATACTCGCGAAAAAGCACTCAGAAATATTTGTACAAAACGTAGCATTCCATCAGAAACGAAATATTTTGACACAATTGTAAGTAGAAAGAAAAATCTAATGTGTACGTCAAAAAATATTGTAATTTCACATAATGTAGGTGGAATTATCATTTGTAATGAGACTCTTTTCTCTGTTTAATAGATCAAAACAATGATAAATAACTTAATAATTCAAACAAATCTTTTAATTCTCATAATAAAAGTTATTTGTGTCAAGTACAACGTTCAAATTGAAGAAGGAAGAGGCGGGAAAGAAGCAGGAAAAAACAAAGGAAAGGAAAACAAAAAAGAAGACGAAATTAGAACTTAAATAATGTATTTCAATGATGTACGATTAAATGAAATCCTCTTAACGACTCCCTTCAATAACAGAGTATCTAGAAATGAGTTGAGTGGTAATTTCGTCATTGTTTTCAAACTACATCACTCTCAGCAAGGCGTTTGTCACCTTTCGCCACATTTTATATTCGGACAATAACAGCAGATTTTAAGGATGTCCCCAAATATATTTTCCATGTTAAGAGGATTTCTCTTTAATGCGAAACCATCCCTATCGCGGTATTATTCCGTGTATGGGGTTTGCATTGTGGTGTGAACCCGTAAATTTTACTACTTCATTTAAAGTAACAATTTAATAGTTTAACACAAATTAAGGTAATACAGTATTATCATAAACCCAGGTACTAAGAACAAACTAGCCTGCGGAAACTCCGTACTTTTTAAATAATCGATTTAAATGTGAAAATTCCTTCAACTAGAAACAGGCATTGAACGGTCAGCCCTTGAACAGAGCTTTGCAGAATTTTAGGCCCCAGTTCTTTGCATGAAAAATTTATTTTTTCGCTAAGCATGGAGATAACGTTGCATAGAAACTAAATAGTCCCTGTAAGTTATCGTAAAAGATAATTTGTCTTTTTCTTTCAATTAAATTTCATTTTGATTTCGGGTTTCTGCACTTCAGACTTTCCCCCAACTTTAAACATTGATACAATAAAACGTAAATATTGCCATATCAATTTTAGTTTTATTTTTAGGTACAATTTTTCGGATTCTTATTTGTTACGTTTCATTGGCTTCGACAACTGGCCTTTATTGAAATTATTTTTATAAACATGAAAATCTATGTGTAATAGTTTATTTATAATTCATAAATGTATGTTTAATGTAATGGGAAACGAAATTGAAACTATGAACTCCGATATTTTAGAGAAAAGAGCATTAATGAAACGAAATCATACACAAATTATTTGTGTAATATCAATTTTTACTATTTTTATCGCATATGTTCAATCGCATTTCACATAAACCTTAATCACTGTCACTAGATCATTCCAAAACATTAATTTAATTTGTTAACACTAAGTTAATTTGGCTATAAATGTACAAAATCGAAAACAAAGAAATGTCTAATTGCTGAACATTACGAGAATTTTTCCAAAAATATTTTTAGCAACTGAATAATTCTTAATTTTGAATTTTAAACAGACTACATACACCTTTTTTTGACACACTCAATATGGTCGGAAAATGGAAGGTCACAGTGTTCAATAATACTGGATGACAATTTGAACCGGAGTAAGTTTCACGAACTGAGTCTTACATCTTACGTATAGTAATCGGGTAACCGGAGCGTCTTTCTGACCGTAGGTCAGCTGGACCGTAAGTCGGACCGGGGCGGGGGTCCGTTTCTTACGATCACACTTCTTTCAGTCCATTTCAGGAACGTGAGGGGTTCGACATACTACCTCGGACGACCGGTGGAGAACTGAGCATTTCTTCGAATTATTCCGACTAAGAGAATTCTCAAAATAAAACGTGTTTTTTTGGGGGGGGAGTTAAGTAGGTAAAAAGCGTTTTAGAGTTTTAGACAAGTAAAAGAGGGTCAATACCTAATAAGAGTCTTATAGGCAAGGCGAATAGGTCGGCACTATTTTTATCCGGATCGTACTAGAATATTCAGGAAGAACTCTATAAAAATGTCGTTTTAACTGTTTTCAGGCATATTTCTTAATAAAATGCTATGAATTACTATACTACCTTTCCATGTTTCCGGTGTAACCTGAATCGTTACGACTTGATTCATCAGATTGACGATAATTAAACCTAATTTTATAATGAATCAAAAAAACGACAAAAAGTATTTCTGTCCATAATTTCCGTTCTGTCCAGGCAACTGTATTATGTTTAAATTGTTATTATTATCTTGTAGAGATCAAATAAAAAATTGTAACATGTAAATAACCGCCGAGGACGTCACTCTAAGCAAGTACGATATTAATGTTAACTCGTAATGTTTACTGGAAATATTCACGGTACGCATTTAGCATTTTCACAAGAAAACATTCCGTATAAAAATCGACTTATGATTTACAATAACTTAGTCGCTCTTTCGCAATTTCTCACCATAGCCGCACTCGATTGGCCGGCAACTCTCCACACTTCTCCCACGCCGCCCCCGTTCCCATCAGCGCGTGCTCTCGATTGCCATCCCATCCCGCTCCCGCGTCGACTGCCATCCTCACACCCTCCGAATCGTCCCCGCGTCACCGTCCTCTTTCCCACCCCCGTCCTCCGCCCTCGCCCCCCGCCCACCCGCGCGCCCCCACTGGCGACAATCGATCTGCCGACTCCGTCTCCAAGCAACGGGGCGGCGTGGGGCCACCGGGGCCCGGCGGAATGGTGGGGCAGGATGTGGGATGGGTGAGGGGGTGGGGGAGGGGAGGGATGGCGCGGGACGCCGCCTCAGAGCGAAAGGTGAAAGTGAAGTGGAGTGAGGAGTGAGGGACAGAGAGACAGCGAGCCCAGTGAGAGAGGGTGAGAAATGGGAAAAGAGGATGGGAGGGAGGGAGGGAAGAAGAGAGAGAGGGAGAGAGAGAGAGAGTGGGTCTATTGGTGTTGCTTGCGTCTTTGCGACTTTGATGCACATCTTTCAACACACTTCTGCCTTATTTCATGTGGACAAAGTGCATTTTCCCGCAGAAGCCCTACTGATTCGCGGACGTGACAAACTATAAAAAATTAATATTGAGGAGGAATCTCACACACGATAGCAATTATAACAGGTGCAACCTCCAGATATAATGTAGGTGCCATATCCGTTTGTCTACACGTGGACACGTCAACTTTCCAGTGAAAGAGGAGCTATTTGAACTTCATGCTACCGAAAATCGTTCATGAAGAAAGAAACAGAAGTTGAATAATGGAAAAATGTCCAACAACATGGCCAATGGAATAGTCGTTTGCTTGGTTCTTTCGTAAACAAAAATATTTTTTCGTATACACACATGCAGTAGTCTCAGTTGTCGTGTGTAAACGGCTTTCTCTTTGGCCAAGAACCGCGACTTCATTTACGATGTTTGACAATTTCGTAGCAACGGTGTTCTTAAACTGGAAAATAAAATGACCTCACACCATTGAGAGCACATGGATTGTAATTTTGGATTTTACATTATTACTCCAGCATAATGATAAGTATTGTATAATGACAAGACCGG